>JAZKJV010001460.1:51434-266466 GCA_037367405.1 Ottelia alismoides | reverse complement strand
ACTACTACTCCGCATTGGACTTTCTTCTTCTACTGCGATTCTTCTCCAAGCACGACAGAGATATGTTCTGGTGACCTGATATCGCAACGACTCTACATGCATGGCAGTTAATACGTTCCGATGACCTGAAAGTCGCAGACCTGTCATCGAGCGAGGCCTTATAGCAGTAGCAGACGTATGTTCTTTGATGTATCGTGTGAATATGTGATGTATACCTTTTTATTTTTGTTGCAAGCTGCAACTTTCTCTACTCATGTTTAGTCCCACATGATTCCACATAAAATCTCAAGCATTTCATGTTTATTTTATCTTATTTTATTGTTATTTTTTCGATTCGCTTCTACGTTCTTGAGATTTCAATAGCTGCAAATGAGAGTTACTGTTTTTTAGTTAGATGTCGATAATGCCTTCCTCTATGGTGATTTGTTCATGACTATGCGATATAGGAGCCTAGTGGGAAAACTTTTGTATTTTAATGCTGTTAGGCCTAATATCTCTTATGCGGTGAGCACAGTTAGCCATCAAATAGAAATGCCAAATTATAACTGTGGAAAAAGAAAGAGAGAATGCAATCAATTGTTTTATTCAAAAGGTCTAGGGCTTCTTACATAGACCCGAAACCATAGAGCACTCATAAATGAGAAATTAATTAAAAGGACCACGAGGGGTTACAACCAATTATAATAAAATAAAGCCGTCTCTAATACTTCTCCTCTAGTTGGAGCATATCTGTTGATCATGTCCAACTTAAAGATTAACCATGAGAGGTGTTTTTTGGTAGTGTCAACATGAATATGTCTGCAAGCTGAAAATCGATGGAGATGTATGGAGTGGTAATCTTCCTTCCTCGTACAGCATCACGAACAAAGTGGCAATCAATCTCAATGTGCTTGATTCACTTGTGGAAAACAGGGTTCGTAGCAGTGTATGTTGTAGAATTGTTATCACATTATAGAGGAACATGAATAGTAACAACGATACTAAGTTCTTGTAGGAAAGAGAGTAACCAAGTAATCTCACAGGTAGCCTGAGCCATCGCCTGTATTCTACCTCTGCACTCGATCTGGAGAATGTGGTCTGCTTCTTGCTTCATCAAATGACAAGATTTCCCCCAACCATCATAGCATATATTGTAGTAGAGCGACGATCCTCAAGTGAACTAGCATAATCTGCATCAACATAAGTAGATACATTACTGTAGCCATTGTTCCCATAGAAGAGGTCTCGTTCTGGTGATTCCTTCATGTAGCGTAGAATCAGATGAACATCCTGCCAATGATTGTAAAGTGGTTCCTCCATGTGTTGGCTGGCTTTGCTTACATCATAACATATATCTGGCTTAGTGACCGTAAGGTAAAGCAGTTTATCAACTAGGCTTCTATATCGTGCAATGTCTTAAATTGCAGGATCATCTAAAGTAGAGTGCTTCCTCAGGTCCGCAGGGATGTCAGAAGGCTTGCATCCAAGTAGTTCAACCTCAATTAGGATGTCCAAGCAATACTTTCTTTGTGAGAGAAGAAGTCCATCTGTAAAACGTATCATTTCTATGCCAATGGAGTAGCGGAGTTGGCTAAGGTCTTTTGTGACGAAGACCTTCTGAAGGAAAACCTTGGTCTCTAATATACCTTCATCATTATCACCTGTGACAACCATATCATCTACGTAAACTGCAAGTATGACAGTACCAAAGGGTCGTCGTCTGACAAAAATAAAGTAATCAGATGTTATTCTTTGGAAGCCAAGCGTTTTGATCTCAGTAGTTGGTTTATTAAACTATGCTTGAGGAGTCTGCTTTAGGCCACAGATGGCCTTATGAAGTTGGCACGCATACTCCCCTCGGCTTCATAACATGGAGGCTGCATCATGTAATCTCATCCTTAAGATCTCCATATAGGAAAGCATTCTTCACATCAAGCTGAAATATAGGCCATCCCTTATTGATAACCACTGAAAGGATAGTGTGATAGAGTCCATCTTGCCATCGGGGAGAAGGTCTCAAAGTAGTCAACCCCATAAGTATATGTAAATCCTTTGACAATCATCCATGCTTTCAATCTGTCATTGGACCCATCAAGAGAGTGTCTGGTCATGAAAATCCATCTGCAAGGCACACGTTGAATTCCTATGGGACAGTGACACCGTACAAGGTCCTATGTTCCCCTGGATGTAAGAGCATTCATTTCCTCATCCATTGCTTGTCTCCAACCAAGATCTTGTAAAGCATTATAGAGATCTCTTGGAACAGAAATAATCATGAGAGCATATGCATATCTCTTGTCAGAGGATGATAGACCAACAACAAATATGAAATGAGACATCTGCGTAGAGATATGGAAAGCTCATGAGGAGCATTCAGGGCTGCAGTGGTGGGAGCACTTAAAGATGGCATCTCGTCATGTAGAAGAGGAACAAGCAAAGGCACATGAGTTGGCACATATGTATGTTTGCGGTTATAAACAATTGGTTGGTGGAGGAAAATCTAGTGGAATATCTGTGACATACTGTGTAAAGAAACTAGTCTGCTCAAAGTAACATCCACATAAATATAGTATCGATACCCCGTAAGGCATATCACCTATAACCCTTTTCGGTGTAGGAATAGCTTAGAAAGACACATTTTATCGCCCTAGGTGACAGCTTATCAGAAACATGGAAACTGTATACAAATGCTATACACCAAAAAATTCTCAGAGGTAATGGGAAAGGCAACCCATTGGGATAGAGTAATATGAAAGGAGTGGATCCCCCTGGGGAATCTTCGATATTCTCTTTTAGAAGTAGCATCAAAGTCGTAGCTGCCCTTCTCATATTCGACCCGTCAATCATCTTGAATTTTGGGTTGACGAGTAAGCTATATATCTAATACGTAGAGACCGAACATATAGTCGTGAAATCGTCCTCTGAACCCTATAAATAAAGCTACTGCCAGAGATGTGTGCTTGAAGATGGGACCATGTTGTTAAGATGGACAACAGTAAGAACAACATTAGCACAGTAGGTCTTCGGAACCTTTATTTAATTGAGAAGGGATTGAGCAATATTAAGAAGATGTCTAAATTTCCTTTCTACTGCCCCATTTTGCTGAGAGCTATATTGAGAAGAAGTTTGGTGGACAGTGCTATGGGAAGCAAAGAAAGTCGTCAAGTCATGTTGGATGAATTCCAAAGCATTACCAATACGAAAATTTGACAGGACTAGAGAAGACAGTTTTGATGTACTGAAAGAAATTCATGATAATTGATGCAGCGTGACCCCAAATTAGGGGGCCACATTTATTTAATTAAATAATTATCAATTTTATTTACGTTTTTAGCGGTCTTATTGGTCTAATTAAATAATTGAGATCGCCTGTGATCTCAACGTTTATTTCGTAGAGTTTAAATATAAGTTGGGTCAATTAAATAATTTAGGGTCCAATTAAGGTAGTTAGAGGTCAATTAGGATTAAATTAGTTGTTAATTTGATTTATTTACTATTTTTGTAAACCCTCTCTCCTATATAAAGAGAGGGTAGGCCATTGTTTTAATCAGTCAGTTATGAATTAAAATTTGAGTTTATCTCATTTTATCTCTCTCCTTCTCCCTTCTCCCTCCACGCGATCTCCGCGGTTCTCTTCTCCAAACCCCTCGTTCCGACGAGTTTTTCTTCCTCTCAACCCCTCCAATTTCTCCACCGAAATTCCCCCGTTCACATTTCAAATTTTATCTTCGCGCCGATTTTTGTTTGCATCAATTGATGCAGCGTGACCCCAAATTAGGGGGCCACATTTATTTAATTAAATAATTATCAATTTTATTTACGTTTTTAGCGGTCTTATTGGTCTAATTAAATAATTGAGATCGCCTGTGATCTCAACGTTTATTTCGTAGAGTTTAAATATAAGTTGGGTCAATTAAATAATTTAGGGTCCAATTAAGGTAGTTAGAGGTCAATTAGGATTAAATTAGTTGTTAATTTGATTTATTTACTATTTTTGTAAACCCTCTCTCCTATATAAAGAGAGGGTAGGCCATTGTTTTAATCAGTCAGTTATGAATTAAAATTTGAGTTTATCTCATTTTATCTCTCTCCTTCTCCCTTCTCCCTCCACGCGATCTCCGCGGTTCTCTTCTCCAAACCCCTCGTTCCGACGAGTTTTTCTTCCTCTCAACCCCTCCAATTTCTCCACCGAAATTCCCCCGTTCACATTTCAAATTTTATCTTCGCGCCGATTTTTGTTTGCATCAATTGGTATCAGAGCATGGCTTTCAGATCGCCCCCACGATCTGACGATCCGTCCCGATACTCGCGTCGACATACATCAAGACACCATCGTTCGTCCGACAAAAAACGACGAGCCGACTACGGCTACGACAAGGAGACGGAGCGCATGTTACGAGATTTGCAGAACAACTTCCGATCCATGTCATCAATGTTTCGGGACCTCACGGCTAAACTTGAGACCTACCGCGACGCCCAATCGAAGCCGCCACCCGTTGAAGCCGCTACCGCCAGTTTGGACGAAGAAAACGTCGCGAAAGAAGACCAAACGGTCGCTGTCCAGATCGTTTTGGAAGAAAAAAATGAAGAAACAAGGGCTGTCCAGGAGTTTTCCGATCAGTCCCCGTCGTCTACGGCGATCCCGAGGGCAGCCCCGGCCCCCACGGCAGTTCCGCGGGCTGTCCAGCCCGCCACAACACCAGCCGCGGTCCCTTCCGCCACTCCGGTGCATCCTCCCGCCTCCCCGTGCGCGAGTGGCCCTCTGCGGCGCCTCCAGCCACAACCCCTCACCTCTCTCCCCGGGTCTCCCCTCCTCCGCCTGCTACCCCCCGAACCCCCCAGCGGCACCCCCAGCCCACCACCGTACCCACCCCGACACCTCTCTCTCGAACCCTACTCCCTTCCGACGCCTCCTGCCCTCTCCACCCTCTCCCCATCGCCCCTCCCCTCCTCCCCTCTTCTTCCTCCTGGGTTTCTCCGACCCCCACCTCTCACCCCCGCGTCGCCTCTTCCCCTTTCCCCCGCGCCACCCCCTCTCTTCCCCAGCGCCGCCTACCTCTCCATCCCCCTCGCCGCTAATCCTCCCGCGCCGCCCTTCCCGTTTCCACCGCACCACCCTCCCTGGCGAGCCCTTTCGATCAAACCCCGCCCCGGCCTCTCCTATCCACGCCGCCTTCAGCGTGATCGCCCACGGCCCCGCGCGCGCAGGCCCACGACCTCCCGGCCGCGTCGCCCAGGTCGGCGACGCCCTTGGGTTCAGGAGCCTCGCAGCCGCCACTTTGGGTTGGAGAGAACCCTAACGATATCTCCAGGAACCGAATCCCTGAGATTTGGGGCTTGGAATATGATTGGGAAAAATTACAAAATGAAACTTCCAAAAATATCTATTTGCAGAAAGGTCCAAGGCTATAGAAATGTGAGGAGAATTGAAGGGGTACGAAAATTGCAGTGGTACCCTCCTATTGGAAACAATTATAAATGTAATGTTGAAGATGATCCCATGGGAGGGAATCGAAGCCCAATGCAAGGATGATTTCTCCAACGATCCACCTACATCACGCAATTCGTCAGGAGCCGATTTTTTTAAAGTGGTGGAGAGTTGATGCAGCGTGACCCCAAATTAGGGGGCCACATTTATTTAATTAAATAATTATCAATTTTATTTACGTTTTTAGCGGTCTTATTGGTCTAATTAAATAATTGAGATCGCCTGTGATCTCAACGTTTATTTCGTAGAGTTTAAATATAAGTTGGGTCAATTAAATAATTTAGGGTCCAATTAAGGTAGTTAGAGGTCAATTAGGATTAAATTAGTTGTTAATTTGATTTATTTACTATTTTTGTAAACCCTCTCTCCTATATAAAGAGAGGGTAGGCCATTGTTTTAATCAGTCAATTATGAATCAAATTTGAGAATTATTCTCTCTATCCCTCTCTCTCTCTTCTCCCTCCACGCGATCTCCGCGGTTCCTCCTTCAACCTCTCGTATTCCCGGCGAGTCCTCTTCTCAACCCCTCTCTTCTTCCACCAATAAAAAAATCATATTATTTTTCGACGCCGCGAAAGCCTATTTGCATCAATAGTTGATGCAGCGTGACCCCAAATTATGGGGCCACATTTACTTAATTAAATAATTATCAATTTTATTTACGTTTTTAGCGGTCGTATTGGTCTAATTAAATAATTGAGATCGCCTGTGATCTCAACGTTTATTTCGTAGAGTTTAATTGTAATTTTGGTCAATTGAATAAATTAGTGTCTAATTAGGGTAATTAGAGGTCAATTAGAATTTGCTAGAGTCCAATTGGGCAAGTCGGTTGTCAATTTAATTTAGTTTACTATTTTTGTAAACCCCTCTCTCCTATATAAAGAGAGGGTAGCCCATTGTTTTAGTCAGTCAGTTATGAATTAAAATTTGAGTTTATCTCATTTTATCTCTCTCCTTCTCCCTTCTCCCTCCACGCGATCTCCGCGGTTCTCTTCTCCAAACCCCTCATTCCGACGAGTTTTTCTTCCTCTCAACCCCTCCAATTTCTCCACCGAAATTCCCCCGTTCACATTTCAAAATTTATCTTCGCGCCGATTTTTGTTTGCATCAATTGGTATCAGAGCATGGCTTTCAGATCGCCCCCACGATCTGACGATCCGTCCCGATACTCGCGTCGACATACATCAAGACACCATCGTTCGTCCGACAAAAAACGACGAGCCGACTACGGCTACGACAAGGAGACAGAGCGCATGTTACGAGATTTGCAGAACAACTTCCGATCCATGTCATCAATGTTTCGGGACCTCACGGTCAACCTTGAGGCCTACCGCGACGCCCAATCGAAGCCGCCACCCGTTGAAGCCGCTACCGCCAGTTTGGACGAAGAAAACGTCGCGAAAGAAGACCAAACGGTTGCTGTCCAGATCGTTTTGGAAGAAAAAAATGAAGAAATAAGGGCTGTCCAGGAGTTTTCCGATCAGTCCCCGTCGTCTACGGCGATCCCGAGGGCAGCCCCGGCCCCCATGGCAGTTCCGCGGGCTGTCCAGCCCGCCACAGCACCAGCCGCGGTCCCTTCCGCCACTCCGGTGCATCCTCCCGCCTCCCCGTGCGCGAGTGGCCCTCTGCGGCGCCTCCAGCCACAGCCCCTCGCCTCTCTCCCCGGGTCTCCCCTCATCCGCCTGCTACCCCCCGAACCCCCCAGCGGCACCCCCAGCCCACCACCGTACCCACCCCGACACCTCTCTCTCGAACCCTACTCCCTTCCGACGCCTCCTGCCCTCTCCACCCTCTCCCCATCGCCCCTCCCCTCCTCCCCTCTTCTTCCTCCTGGGTTTCTCCGACCCCCACCTCTCACCCCCGCGTCGCCTCTTCCCCTTTCCCCCGCGCCACCCCCTCTCTTCCCCAGCACCGCCTACCTCTCCATCCCCCTCGCCGCTAATCCTCCCGCGCCGCCCTTCCCGTTTCCACCGCACCACCCTCCCTGACGAGCCCTTTCGATCAGACCCCGCCCCGGCCTCTCCTATCCACGCCGCCTTCAGCGTGATCGCCCACGGCCCCGCGCGCGCAGGCCCACGACCTCCCGGCCGCGTCGCCCAGGTCGGCAGCGCCCTTGGGTTCAGGAGCCTCGCAGCCGCCACTTGGGGTTGGAGAGAACCCTAACGATATCTCCAGGAATCGAATCCCTGAGATTTGGGGCTTGGAATATGATTGGGAAAAATTACAAAATGAAACTTCCAAAAATATCTATTTGCAGAAAGGTCCAAGGCTATAGAAATGTGAGGAGAATTGAAGGGGTACGAAAATTGCAGTGGTACCCTCCTATTGGAAACAATTATAAACGTAATGTTGAAGATGATCCCATGGGAGGGAATTGAAGCCCCAATTCAAGGATGATTTCTCCAACTATCCACCTACATCACGCAATTCGTCAGGAGCCGAATTTTTTAAAGCGGTGGAGAGTTGATGCAGCGTGACCCCAAATTATGGGGCCACATTTACTTAATTAAATAATTATCAATTTTATTTACGTTTTTAGCGGTCGTATTGGTCTAATTAAATAATTGAGATCGCCTGTGATCTCAACGTTTATTTCGTAGAGTTTAATTGTAATTTTGGTCAATTGAATAAATTAGAGTCTAATTAGGGTAATTAGAGGTCAATTAGAATTTGTTAGAGTCCAATTAGGCAAGTCGGTTGTCAATTTAATTTAGTTTACTATTTTTGTAAACCCCTCTCTCCTATATAAAGAGAGGGTAGCCCATTGTTTTAGTCAGTCAGTTATGAATTAAAATTTGAGTTTATCTCATTTTATCTCTCTCCTTCTCCCTTCTCCCTCCACGCGATCTCCGCGGTTCTCTTCTCCAAACCCCTCGTTCCGACGAGTTTTTCTTCCTCTCAACCCCTCCAATTTCTCCACCGAAATTCCCCCGTTCACATTTCAAATTTTATCTTCGCGCCGATTTTTGTTTGCATCAATAGAGTTGATGCAGCGTGACCCCAAATTAGGGGGCCACATTTATTTAATTAAATAATTATCAATTTTATTTACGTTTTTAGCGGTCTTATTGGTCTAATTAAATAATTGAGATCGCTTGTGATCTCAACGTTTATTTCGTAGAGTTTAAATATAAGTTGGGTCAATTAAATAATTTAGGGTCCAATTAAGGTAGTTAGAGGTCAATTAGGATTAAATTAGTTGTTAATTTGATTTATTTACTATTTTTGTAAACCCTCTCTCCTATATAAAGAGAGGGTAGGCCATTGTTTTAATCAGTCAGTTATGAATTAAAATTTGAGTTTATCTCATTTTATCTCTCTCCTTCTCCCTTCTCCCTCCACGCGATCTCCGCGGTTCTCTTCTCCAAACCCCTCGTTCCGACGAGTTTTTCTTCCTCTCAACCCCTCCAATTTCTCCACCGAAATTCCCCCGTTCACATTTCAAATTTTATCTTCACGCCGATTTTTATTTGCATCAATTGGTATCATGCAGCGTGACCCCAAATTATAGGGCCACATTTACTTAATTAAATAATTATCAATTTTATTTACGTTTTTAGCGGTCGTATTGGTCTAATTAAATAATTGAGATCGCCTGTGATCTCAACGTTTATTTCGTAGAGTTTAATTGTAATTTTGGTCAATTGAATAAATTAGAGTCTAATTAGGGTAATTAGAGGTCAATTAGAATTTGTTAGAGTCCAATTAGGCAAGTCGGTTGTCAATTTAATTTAGTTTACTATTTTTGTAAACCCCTCTCTCCTATATAAAGAGAGGGTAGCCCATTATTTTAGTCAGTCAGTTATGAATTAAAATTTGAGTTTATCTCATTTTATCTCTCTCCTTCTCCCTTCTCCCTCCACGCGATCTCCGCGGTTCTCTTCTCCAAACCCCTCGTTCCGACGAGTTTTTCTTCCTCTCAACCCCTCCAATTTCTCCACCGAAATTCCCCCGTTCACATTTCAAATTTTATCTTCGCGCCGATTTTTGTTTGCATCAATTGGTATCAGAGCATGGCATTTAGATCGTCCTCACGATCTAACGATCCGCCCCGGCGTCCGCATCGACACCATCGTTCATCCGAACGAAAGCCGCGAGCCAATGACGTCTACGACAAGGAAACGGAGCGCATGGTACGAGATTTGCAGAACAACTTCCAATCCATGTTATCCATGTTTCGAGACTTCACGGCCAACCTTGAGGCATACCGCGACGCCCAAGCAAAGCCGCCACCCGTTGAAGCCACTATCGCGAGTTTGGACGAGGAAAACATCGCGAAAGAAGACCAAACAGTTGCTGTCCAGATCGTTGTGGATGGAAAAAACGTCAACAACAATGATGTGCTCGCTGTCCACGAAGGAACCGCTGCTGTCCAGACCGTGTTAGAAGGAAAAAACGACAAAACGGTGGCTGTTCAGCACGTCCCAGCACCAAATCCATCGCCGGAAGCGACCCCGCTGCCCCCTCCGACCGTCCCGGCGTTGCCCAAACTACCCCAGGTAATTCCCATACCTTCCTCCTCGACCACAATCCCCGTCCCAGCCCCGTCAACACCACCACTACCACCCGCTGCCCTCGCTGCCCCAACGCTTGACCCATCGCCCTCCGCTGTTCAACCCGCGCAACAGCCTTTGCCCCCCCCTCTGCCCCTCCCAGCTCTTCTCCTTACCGCCGCAACCCACCCCTCTCCCTCGCGCCGCGGTAGCAGACCACCCCCCCAGCCGACTCGCCAGGCCGCCGCGCCATTCCTCTCCAACCCCACGGTCGCCAAGCCCAACCCCCATCGCCTCCCTTCCCACCCGCCTCCCACAGATCGCCCCACCGCTCAGGCCCTCCCCGTGACCTTCACCTGCCCCTCGCGCCACCTCGCCCAGCAACCCAACCTCCCCCTCCTGCTCCACCGCCACCCGCGCGCAGCCCAGCACCCCCCCTTCCCGGTTGCGCCTCACCGCCGCCGCCCCCTTGAGGTGTCTTCGACTCGCCCTGAAGCCCGCGCCTCCACCGTCCTGCTCTCCTTGTGCCGCCAACGCCAGGCCCCCTCGAGCCGCCGCCGCCTACGAGATCGCTCGAACCCGCGGCCCCGCCGCCTTTTGTGGAGGAGAACCGAAACCCTATCGGGGTTTCATGGAGCCAAATCCCTGGAATTGAGGGATTGGCTGGAAAGTGGGAAAAATTGCAAACTACCATTCCCCAAAACCTTTATTTGCAGGGAGATCCAACGTGAAAAGAAAGTAAGGAAATCTGAAGGGGTACGAAAATTGCAGTGGTACCCCCCAATTGGAAAAAACTATAAACGTAATGTTGAAGATGATCCCATGGGAGGGAATTGAAGCCCCAATTCAAGGATGATTTCTCCAACTATCCACCTACATCACGCAATTCGTTAGGAGCCGAATTTTTTAATGCGGTGAAGAGTTGATGCAGCGTGACCCCAAATTATGGGGCCACATTTACTTAATTAAATAATTATCAATTTTATTTACGTTTTTAGCGGTCGTATTGGTCTAATTAAATAATTGAGATCGCCTGTGATCTCAACGTTTATTTCGTAGAGTTTAATTGTAATTTTGGTCAATTGAATAAATTAGAGTCTAATTAGGGTAATTAGAGGTCAATTAGAATTTGTTAGAGTCCAATTAGGCAAGTCGGTTGTCAATTTAATTTAGTTTACTATTTTTGTAAACCCCTCTCTCCTATATAAAGAGAGGGTAGCCCATTGTTTTAGTTAGTCAATTATGAATCAAATTTGAGAATTATTCTCTCTATCCCTCTCTCTCTCTTCTCCCTCCACGCGATCTCCGCGGTTCCTCCTTCAACCTCTCGTATTCCCGGCGAGTCCTCTTCTCAACCCCTCTCTTCTTCCACCAATAAAAAAATCATATTATTTTTCGACGCCGCGAAAGCCTATTTGCATCAATAGTTGATGCAGCGTGACCCCAAATTAGGGGACCACATTTATTTAATTAAATAATTATCAATTTTATTTACGTTTTTAGCGGTCTTATTGGTCTAATTAAATAATTGAGATCGCCTGTGATCTCAACGTTTATTTCGTAGAGTTTAAATATAAGTTGGGTCAATTAAATAATTTAGGGTCCAATTAAGGTAGTTAGAGGTCAATTAGGATTAAATTAGTTGTTAATTTGATTTATTTACTATTTTTGTAAACCCTCTCTCCTATATAAAGAGAGGGTAGGCCATTGTTTTAATCAGTCAATTATGAATCAAATTTGAGAATTATTCTCTCTATCCCTCTCTCTCTCTTCTCCCTCCACGCGATCTCCGCGGTTCCTCCTTCAACCTCTCGTATTCCCGGCGAGTCCTCTTCTCAACCCCTCTCTTCTTCCACCAATAAAAAAATCGACACCGATTTTTGATCCCATGGGAGGGAATCGAAGCCCAATGCAAGGATGATTTCTCCAACGATCCACCTACATCACGCAATTCGTCAGGAGCCGAATTTTTTAAAGTGGTGGAGAGTTGATGCAGCGTGACCCCAAATTAGGGGGCCACATTTATTTAATTAAATAATTATCAATTTTATTTACGTTTTTAGCGGTCTTATTGGTCTAATTAAATAATTGAGATCGCCTGTGATCTCAACGTTTATTTCGTAGAGTTTAAATATAAGTTGGGTCAATTAAATAATTTAGGGTCCAATTAAGGTAGTTAGAGGTCAATTAGGATTAAATTAGTTGTTAATTTGATTTATTTACTATTTTTGTAAACCCTCTCTCCTATATAAAGAGAGGGTAGGCCATTGTTTTAATCAGTCAGTTATGAATTAAAATTTGAGTTTATCTCATTTTATCTCTCTCCTTCTCCCTTCTCCCTCCACGCGATCTCCGCGGTTCTCTTCTCCAAACTCCTCGTTCCGACGAGTTTTTCTTCCTCTCAACCCCTCCAATTTCTCCACCGAAATTCCCCCGTTCACATTTCAAATTTTATCTTCGCGCCGATTTTTGTTTGCATCAATTAATTTTATTGATCTCTCAACGTTCCTTTAATAGATAGACCCAAGATGATCGACTGTAATTATTAACAAAAATGACAAAATATTTGTGTCCACAAAGAGTCTGGATTGGACAAGGTCCCATATATCACAATGGACAAGAAAAAAGGAACTTCACGATGCGGCTCAACACATACAGGAAAGGATTCTCGGTGATGTTTCATGAACTGATACACCTAGCACTCAAAGGGCTTCAACATAAAAAGTTCAGGGAACATCATGAAGATCGCCTTGGCAGAAGGATGTCGAAGGCAAAGATGCCCAAGTAATGGATTATCGGAGATAGAAGCATCACCTACAGAACTAGAATAAGAAGGGATGTTAAGATTGTAGAGGTCATTCTTCTCATGTCCCCCACCTTCGGATGTCCTAAAAATAACAACAGAACTCATCAAATATAACCCGACAATTATGCTCAAGGCCTTAAAAGTCGGATTTCGGTTTCGTTTCGGTGAGGGACCGAAACGAAATTTCGGCCGAATTTCGGTCGAAATTCGACCGAAATTTCGGTCATTTCGATGGTTTTCTGAACTAGACCCCCCCAAATGTCGACCGGTATAGCCATTTCGGCCGAATTTCTGTCACCTACCGAAACCGAAATTCGACCGAAATTCGGCCGAATTTCGGCGAAATTTAAGGCCATGATTATGCTCCTGTAGAAGTGAGTGGGCTTTATCAATTGCTTGGGACCTAGCATGGGGGATGGATCTCGATTCATATTTTGGTGGGATAAGTGGGTAGGCTCCCATTCAGGATGAGAGCCCTTGGTATATGTTATTTGTTGATGATATTGTGTTGATTGATGAGATTAGAAATGGAGTAAATGAGAAGCATGAGACCTGGAGAAATGAATTATAGACCAAAGGATTTCATATAAGTAGGGCTAAGACTGAATACATGGAGTGTACTTTTGTTGGAAGCAATGATGAAGGAATCGAGGTGAAGATTGGTGACGATAACATTCAGAAGAGAGATTCTTTTAGGTACATGGGATCTTTTTTGCAACATGACGGGGAAATTGATGGAGATGTTACTAATAGAATAAATACATGCTGACTAAAGTGGAGAGGAGCCTCTGTTGTTCTCTGTGATAAGAAAATTCCTTTGAAAATCAAAGGAAAGTTCTACAAAGCAGCTACTAGACCTACTATGTTCTATGGATCTAAGTGTTGCCTTGTGAACCATAGACATGTGCATAGAATGATAGTAGCAGAAATGAAAATACTAAGGTGGATGTGTGGACACACACACATAAATATCCGATTTGGAATGATGCAATCAGAATGAAAGTTAGTGTAACTCCGATCGAGGATAAGATGCTAGAAAACCGCTTAAGGTGGTTTGACCATTTGCAAAGGAGGTCGGCCATGTACTGGTTAGGAGATGCGAGTTTTGGGATGTTGAGCCGGCTAAGAGAGGACGAGGAAGGCCCAAAAAGTGTTGGAATGAGACTATACGAAGGGATCTTAGTTTTTTGGATCTATGCCAGAGAATGGCCCAAAATAGATCTGAATGGAGGCAAAGAATCCATGTAGCCGACCTTACTTAATGTGGGAAGTGGCTTTGTTGTTGTTGTTGTAAGTGGGTGTGATCCGTCAGGTCGGGGAAGGAAGTTATTTTCAAGGCCAATGAATTTCTTGCTGAGAATTTTCAGGTTTTTGTGGAAGATCGCTGGTCCAATGATGAGTGGGAGTTGGAGACTGGGTCCCCACTTTTTATCCCCCTTCTATGATGTTTGTTGCGAGAATTTTGCCTATTTGCTGTTGTTACTTGCTGAATTCTGGCCAACTGGTGCTTGGGATTAGGAGTGGAGTGAGAATAATATGTCCATTGTGGCTGTATGTAAGAAGCTACCAATATATGGATTATCAAAGTCAAGATACTGGTATGTAGGAGATGGGTAGCATCCGAGGCATGCGGGAGATTTTGGGCCCTTCTGCGGACATTACTTTCCCTTTTTGTGCGAATGACGATAAATGCATTGAAACATGTTCTTTGGTTGCTTTTTTGCAAGGTGATGTGGATTCCTCTGGTATCCAACAGCTGGACTCCACCTCTTGATTGGCTTTCATGAAGATCCTTTAAAGGCAGAGGAATTGGGCATGCTGCAACCTATGTTAGAAAAATCTGATCGAGCCCTACTACCCACCATGATGTGGGTGGTTTGGTTGCAAGTGGTATAGGTCTCCGAGTCCAAATATCTAGAATATTCTTCAGTTCATGTCCCATCACTGGGGTTGTTGGGAAAGAAAGTTTTAACTAACCTACACCTTGTTCTCTTTTAGTAAATATGTATGGTTAATCATTAACCTCTAATAGCCATCCTTTCATTCTAATAAAAACTGGTTTGCTACAACCTCCATTCATATTCCTACGCCCATGTACAACTAGACAACTCGATTAGTCCCAATAATTTTGGCAACTTTAAGGTGTTGAGATTTCCTTCATGCTTACTCTTGTTAGGGAGGGCTTCCCTTCTTAGACAACCTTTTGCACAATTAGATGGAAACTTCTTTGATACAACTTATAATGATTCAGGCAGAGGTCAAATCATTGGTTCAGAAAATTGGTTTCATTGACGTATTGTATTGGGTTAGGCTCAAATTGGATTGAATAACGACCGTCTAATATGCTTAAGCCAAAGTTGTGATGTAGGAAATACCGCTTCTTAAACCATTTTCATTTTTTTTATGAATTTCAGAAATGATAATCTTTGTGGACGGTACAACTGGTTTCGAGTTATTATCTGTAGTGTAAAAAAGAGTATTTTACATCAATAACCAGAAGGTCTATACACAAAATCGATCATGATGGGAAAAAACATATATTATATACAAAAGTTCTATCATTTAGGTCTTTATTTATCTGCAAATGATTTAAGTCGCCTACAATCCAGGGAATCATGGGAGAAGAAATTGTTTATTGCGTAATTGCGCATCTAAAATTCAAGCCCAAACTTGTTTTCTACAAATGGTAGGGTGAAGGAAAAAAGAAGCTGAGGCACAATGAAAACATGATTAGATAGAAGTGAAACGACTACTAATCAAAGTCACGGGGTAATGTTCAATATCAATAAGGATAGTTTAGTCATTTTTAATAAAAAACCTATCTTGTTAACTTGATCCTCTAGCGTTGAAATATCGTGCATAACTGTCAATTTTTGATGGGATCCGTCGTGATATAGATCCTAAATTTGAGGACCTCTTATGTAATTTATTAAAAAATCCAGACATGTCCATAATGAATGCTTTATATAGAGATCTAGAACTAGGGTTGCAAATGGATGGACAGAGATACAAATATATGTGTTACGATATCCTTGTCCTTTTTAAAATATGCATATAGATACAGAAACATACACTTTATATTGACAACAAAAAATCATATCCTTAAATATAGATATGGATATGGCAACAGATAATCATAATTCAGATACAGATAATTTACAAATGGGTACATATCTTATGGATTATAGATTTTCTTAAGACTGAAATTCAATTCAATGTTAAAATTACTCAAACTATACGACTTAAGTTCAATTCAATGTCAAAATTACTCAAACTACAAATACAATAAAGTTAAAAAGAAAATAAAGTAATATGTTAAACTAAACATTTATAACGAATAGTAAAATACCATACGACATATACTTGGTTAGATTACCAACAAAAAGGGCTCCAACTATGCCTCATTTCCCAATTAGGAGCCTTATTTTTGAAATAATATAGAGTAGAAAAATTTCAACTTTATGCTTTACCATTAACATAGAATGGTTGCAGAAGCTTATGGAAGCATGTATTTAAGACAAAAAATTAAGATCGAACCCCTTATTATTATGCATTTCCAAAATAAGGTCCTACTTTTGAATCGAGATATGGTTAGAGCCTTTTTTCATAACTTACTCTATTTATTTTTCTTTCTGCATCACTCTAAACATTATTATGTGTAATCCTATAATATATTTGGATGATATATATATATATATTTACACATTGATAAATATGTCTATGATATACAGATTTTTAGTGATACAGATATCTGTATACATATCTGCCAGAAAAACTTGTAACCAATATATGTATCTATAGGCTCAAAAAATTGAAAATGGTATCTATTGAGATATTTGCTATCTTTTTTATTGTTTTCTTATTTTCTATTCTTTTTGTCTTCTTGTAATTTACCCAATAGGTTCCTCTCCTATATAAGAGAACCCTTATGCCTCTCATTAATCAATTCATTCTTTTCCCTCTACATGGTATTGGAGTGACGATCCAAGATCATAGTTCACGTATCCCATCCTAACCCTACCTGCCCCACCTCCTCCCCGTGCCGCCGCCCAAGCCTCCGGCCACCCAGCCCAAGGCCTTCGGTTGCTGCCCCGGCTGCCACCTTCGGTCCCTGGACCGCCCGACACAGGGCCTTCGATCGCTTCCCCCGACCGCTCGGGTCGCCACCTTCGACCCCTTGGCTGTCCATGTTGTCGGTCGCTGCCCCCCGACTGCCTAGGCTACCGCCTCTGGCTCCTTTGGCCCCCCCCCCCCCCCCCGCGCACCCCTACGACTTGATCTGTCATTTGATTTGGTCTGATTTGGCCGGAGAACTTGATTTTAGACTTATATATCACATTTTTCGACCATAGAGAGCAGCGGAGATTGATGAGGATGGTTGTATGAATCTACATGTACAACAAATCGACCGTATGATTGTGTAGACTTGTTCAAATCGGTCTACTCCCAGTTGAGTTCCATTGGTCAGCTATTTTTCCGTCATATTGGAGAATAAGGATGATATTTTTTTGTTCGGAGCCTTCAAGGGCCTGACTCCCATTGTTAAGATAGATGTGACCAACTATGACTTGTTGTCCATGTCGTTTCTTATCCTCATGCAGTGCAAATAGAGCACATCCTGACAGATCCAGAGCCAATGGATAAGACTGGGGCAAATGCTTCTTGGAAGCAAGATGACGCATATGCATGTGTTTGACTTTGTGGGACCCTCACCACAGAGATAGCCAATGATATTATGAATTAGCCCACCGTAAGTCGATGTGGGATACTTTAGCATCCACCTATGATCAAGCGAAGAATGAGATCAATATTCTTCAGCTATAGTTCGATATCTACAATGCCAAGCAGAATGATCGTCCTCTGCACATGTACTACTCTTCGCTCTGTGGCATATTCGAGAAGCTTCATAGCTACATGCCTATTACGACATATACTGAGCAACAAAAGATGTATATGAACTCCACGATGGTCGGAGTCTTCATGTCTAGACTTGATACATAGTATGATACTGCACGTACTCAGTTTCTTACCGAAGGTACCATACCTCCCATAGAGGAGGCCTATAGCCGTCTCAGTCGGATTATCATGCCTTCTACAACCATTTCTCCGCCCTCTTTAGCGATGACCGCTTCTCGTAAATGAGGAGGGACGATCCAATTCAGAGGACACACCCCTCGTGGCAGAGGCGGTGGATGCCATCGTGACCCTTGCACTTACGATTGTCGATCTAGACATACAGAGGATACATGTTACCAGAAGCATGGATATCTTGCTTCTTGTCGTGTTGCTGAACAGATTACGCCTTCAGAGACTACAACTTCTCATGCCGATCCTTGCCTGGATGATATTGTCTCTCGTATTCGAGAGATCATGACTCCTACTGCTGGCACCACCACTACAGATATCGCAGCTGCAGCTAGAGCCTCTTCGAGCTCCTCAGGTGTCGTATATGCTTTTACAGGTAGTACTGGTGCAGACATGATACGTGGATTATGGACTCTGGTGCTTCACACCACCTGTGTGGAGACAGAGCGCAACTGGGGTCCTACAGGACCATACCACATGGTAGATGGGCTGTCATCGACTCATTGCATTTGACGTCGTCCATGCGCCTTCAGAATGTTTTATATGCTCTTGACTTTCAGATGAATTTACTTTCCATGGGTCAGATTACCAAGGATCTGCATTGTCGTGCTATTTTTGACCCTTCGTCTCTTGTGTTTCAGGACATACTCACGGACAAGGTGATTGGATGTGACCGTGAGCAGTGGGGCTTTACAAACTTGTCCAACCTCTTCATGCTAGCATTTCTACTATACCAACTAGACCAGTCTCACCATATCCGTGGCACCTTCGTTTTGACCACCTTCCTCCGTAGAAGTTGTGTCATGTTCTCCCTCAGATCTCTACGAGATCATCGTTCTAGTGTGAGGCATGCCAGCTTGGGATGCATCACCGTTCCTCCTTTCCATCCCGTCAGAGTCATGGCAATTCTCACTTATTTGAGCTCCTACATTTAGACATTTGGGGTCTGAGTCGTCTTCCTAATCACTAGAGACACTATTTTTATCTAGTTGCTGTTGATGATATTTCTAGACTTTCTTGGATCTTTTTATTGAAGAATAAGTCTGAGGTTGGATCTGTGATCAAATATTTTATTAATGAGATAAAAATATTTTTCTGCAAAAGTCATATACCTTCATACTGATAATGCTTTAGAGTTATGCACTTTACAGCTTTCTGAGTTCCTTAGATCTCTGGGCATTGTTCATCAGACCTCATGTGCTTATACTTTCCAGCAGAATGGTGTTGTGAGCGCAAATACCTTCACTTAATTGATGTGACCAGAACCTTGCTGATACAGAGTCGTACTCCTCACGCTTACTGGGGAGATGCTGTCCTCACTGTATGCTATTTGGTGAACCGCATGCTCTCGTCTGTGTTGGGAGAGAAGATTCCTTTCTCGATTGCATTTCCTGATGCTACGATCTACATGTCTCCACTTTCTATTGTCATGCCACCACCACCACACACCACGACAACGACCACCATCACTACATACACCTACTCCTGTGACTCCACCTTCTACTGTGACTCAGTTTTTGCCACGTGTTTTTACTCGCGTATCTCGCTCAGTTCCACTGCTTACAGGTTTTCCCTGTCATCCAACACACCTTAGGTATATAATGAGCACATTATTTCTATTGATGACACTACTGAGTTCTCTGTGCAGCAGGATTCCATACTGGATGAGTAGGTGCCCTCTCAAGAGGGGAACTTATACGTTACAGACTTGACAGATGATCTTGATGTGCCGATTGCTCTGCGTAAGCTGAAACGTAAGTGTGCGACTTATCCTCTTGCAGCCCAGGTTTCCTTGAACAGATTGTCAGATGATCTGTTGTAGGATGCAAATGGGTGTTCACTGTGAAACACCGTACAGATGGCAGTGTGGATCGCTATAAGGCGAGACTTGTGGTACGTGGGTTCACCCAGACATATAGGGTGGACTATCAGGATACTTTCTCTCCAGTTGCCAGACATTCTACTCTGCGTATTCTACTTTCTATTGCTGTAACACGAGATTGGCTCCTTTACCAGCTTGATGTGAAGAATGTCTTCCTCTATGGTGATCTAAATGAGGAGGTCTTAATACAACCACCTGGGTTTGCTGTTGAGGGGGAGTGTCAGAAGGTTTGCAGGTTACACAAGGCTATTTATGGCCTTAAGCAGAGTTTAAGAACATGGTTCCAGAAGCTCTAGGACTTAATAGAGCATCATGTGTTTGTGTGATCGATTGCCGATTGTGCATAGGACCTAGAGAGGTACTATTGTCGTTCTTGTTTACGTTGATGACGTTATTATTACAGGCAATGATGAGCATGACATTTAGGGTGCCAAGGACTTCCTAGGTTCGCAGTTTGTGACTAAGGAACTTGGACATTTACGTTACTTCCTTGGATTGGAGTTTGCTAGGAACCAACGATGTCTTGTGATGACCCAAAGGAAGTACGTTAAAGATCTTTCAGAGACATGCATGCCAAATTGCGGACCTGCCACTACTCCTATTGACTCGAGCATGAAGCTCTATGATGATGACACCGATGAGGTTGACAAGAGGAGGTACATGGAGCTTGTTGGCAAGATACTATATGTGACTATTATCGGGCTCGACATATCCTTTGCCGTGAGCAAAGTGAGTCAGTTTATGGAGCAACCCATACATGCACATATGGATGCAACCCATATGGTTTTGAGATATCTGAAGACTTCACCTGGTACGAGACTTTTTTCGTCAGAGGCACATCTCTTTCAGTTACAACAAGTGCAGATGCATATTATGTTAGGTGTCCAAAGGATAGGAAGTCTACATCAGGCTTTATTGTGTTCATAGGGAATTCCCTTGTTTCATGGAAGAGCAAGAAGCAGACTTTGGTTGCTTGATTGAGTGCTGAATCAGAGTACAAGACCATGGCGCAGACTAGCATAGAGATGATGTGGGTCAGATATGTTCTTACTGACTTGACTATAGAGGTGCCTCTTCCCATACACCTCCAATGTGACGATCATGCTGCTCTTTTTATTGCCAACAACCCAGCCTTTCATGAGAGAAGAGGTGAATTGTCACTACACTCGTGACATGATACAAAATGGGTTTTATCACCAATACACATGCCAACTCTGGAGACCAAACAACATATGTTCTTACTAAGGTCCTAGCTAGAGGCCTTATCAGAGATGTTGTTCCAAGCTGGGTTTGATCGATATCTATGCTCCAACTTCAGGGGGAGTGTTGAGATATTTGTTATCTTTATTATTGTTTTCTTATTTTCTATTTCTTTTGTCTTCTTCTTGTAATTTGCCCAATAGGTTCCTCTCTATATAAGAGAATCCCTTGGGTCTCTCATTAATCAAATCGTTATTTTCCCTCTACAATATCCATATCCATATCCGTATTTGCAAAACCCATATCCACATCCATATCCGTATCTGCAAAAATCGAAAATAAATATTCATATCATCTTAAAAAAGAATACGACGACGGTCGGATATGGATATATTCGTATCCAGTTGCGTCCCTACCTAGAACATCCAACTATAAATTAAACTTCCAAAAATGGATTAAAATATGTGATTGTTCTTGTAATCATTTTTCCCTATTAAAATTTGACACTTTTACATTGCTTTTAATTGTAAAATGGATGACAATTTTAAGTTGAAACTTTAATTTAAGTTTCAACTCTCAAAAATTAAAGTTGGAACCCTAATTTTCATCAAGTGATTTTCTATATGAACATAAACGTTGCTATTTATAATAATACAGCAGCACTTCGAGTGTCTGATGATGTAATATCTTGAAGGATTATTTTTAGTTGCACGTGTCTGTGTAGATTTTCACATGTGTTGAGAAAATGCCATATTGAGATTCTCATGGTCAAGATGCCATGTAGGTGAAAAAGATAAACGGTTGGTTCTCTTCATTCATGGAAAAATTGGTTGAGTTGAACGCTCTTGCAACACGCTTCTGAAAAAAAAGACTTTCCTTTTTTTTCTCAAAATGATTAATGTACTGAATTTGAGGAAAAATTTCTGAATATTGTTGTTATTCTGGGGACATTCATTGGAGAGAGAAAATATCATTTTAACTTTGACATTTATCTTGTACCAATTGTGATTGATTTTATTTGTTCTGTCATACTTCTCATTGAGTGTGGTTACTTAAGTCCGTCATGGCATAGGTTGGACATGTTAAATATTTTTTAAATCTCTGTAGGCCAGAGTGGTGCATCCGGATAAAAATCCTGGAGATCCAGAAGCCGCTCATAACTTCCAGGTATAAGCAGAACTCTTTCTTCGTACATGCTATAGATAACAGTAAAGGACAAGCAAATTGCAGATAAAACTTTCACTTCATTTGTCACTCATTCATCTAAAAGATTAAATATAAATTGCAATGGAGATTTGTTCTTGAAACTTACTGGTGTATTGGTGACAATAATGAATACAAAATGCGAGATTTCATTTTTCGTGTCACCTTTGATTGTTCTTTTGGGGAATAGCTGTATAATTTCCCGGGATTTCTCTTCTTATCCTGGGTTTTTTATTCATAAGATAGCTATTTCTTTTATTCCACTTTTCCTTATCCCTTCCCTTTTAAACAATGATTATAATTTATCTTCCATTCACACCACCTAATCCACAATAACTACTACTTATTCCTGATTTCCAAGAATAATAAAGAAACAAGAAATATGAACACTCGAACTTATTCAACCTTCATCCACCAAAACAAAGGCTCTCTTATATAGGGAGAGACCTATGGGCAAATTACATAAGGTAGACAGAGGGAAAAGAAAATAGATAAAAGGATACATAAACATAAAATATATCTCTAAACCTCCCTCAAGATGGAGCATAGATATCTATCATGCTCAGCTTGGATGAACACTTTTGGAAGGACCCTCTAAATAAGGCTTTGGTGAAAATGTCTGGTCCTCGAAGCTGACATGGGATGTACAAATGAAGCCTTTCTGGATCATCTCACGTATATAATGACAATGAACCCCAATGTTCTTTGTCCTCTTGTAGAATGCAGGATTATTAGCGATAAATAAGGGAGCCTGATTGTCGCATTTTAGCGACATAGGATGAGGAACATCTATATGTAGATCTATCAGGACTTCTCGAACCCACATTGCTTCTGTACATGCTTTTGCCATAGCTCTATACTCATATTAAACACCAGATCTAGAAATAACCGCTTGCTTCTTACTTTTCCATGAGATAAGAGAATCTCCAACAAATATAGCAAATCTTGATGTGGATTTCCTGTCCTTCGGGCGTCCTGCATATTGCATAGTCTACGTCTGCACATGCTGAGATAGTAATAGTGCCTCCCCTTTTAAGTAGCAACCCTGGACTTGGAGATGATTTAAGATACCTTAGTATCATCCGTATAGCATCCATATGAATCTGACGAGGTTGTTCCATGAACTGGCTCACTCAACTGACTCCTAATGAAATATCGGGTCTAGTAACGGTAACATAAAGAAGCTTTCCCACTAGTTCCCTGTATCTTCTCCTGCCAACCTCATCAGTATCATCATCATACAACTTCATGCTTGGATCCATAAGTGTAGTAGCAGGTCGACATCCAAGCATACCCATGCCACTTAGCAAGTCAGTGACATTTTCTCTGAGTCATACAAGCCCTTATCAATTTCTAGAGAACTCCAATCCCAGAAAGTATTTAAGGGCTCCTAGATCCTTGGTGACAAATTCACGACCCGGAAATTCTTTCACCCTCTTTATTCCCTCCATATCATCTCATGTAATAAGTATATCATCAACATACACCATAATAATAGTCATACCTCTGGAGGTTCTCTGTATGAAAAGTGAATGATCTACATTTGATCGTATAAACCCTTATTCTCAAACAAATCTGAGAGCTTTTGAAACCAAGCTCTAGGGCTCTGCTTATGGCCATAGATTGTCTTATGATGTCTACAAACCTGTAAACACTCCCCCTCAGCAGCAAACCCCGGCGACTGCAGCATGTAGACTTCCTCCTGGAGATCACTACAAAAAGGTATTTTTGATATACAGCTGAAACAAGGGCCAATCTTGAACCACAACAACAGATAAAAGAATTCGTAAGGTAGAATGACGAGCAACTGTAGAGAATGTGTCAAGATAATCTACCTCATATGTCTGAGTAAACTCACATGCAACCAATCGAGCCTTGTACATATCAATGCTACCATTTGCATTCTGCTTCATTGTAAATACCCATTTGTTTTGAATAAATTTTGTTGGGGCGGACACCATTGAGTGTTTCCCCATACCTTTTAGACTTCAAAAAAAAATACCCATTTGCAACTCACTATAGATGCCTCAGTGGGAGCTGGGACAAGGCTTCAAGTACCTCTTGACTGGAGGGCCGCCTTCTCTTCCTCCATGGCCAGATGCCATCTACTATCCGACAATGCCTCCTGGTATGTCCGTGGTATGTCCGTGACAGATAAAGCAACTCCAAACCTCCTGAAGTCACCTGTCAGACGCTCAAAAGTGACATGAGAAGCCATCGGATGTGAAACACAGGAATGCTTCTGCTTCTTAAGAGCAATAGGAAAATCAAGTTTCACATGATCTCTGCCACCTGTCTGATCATCCTCCTCTTGAAATAACCCCTTCTGAGAAATACCATCAGACCCATCATTAGAAATAGTGTTGTCAGAACAAACCTGGGGCATACTGGATGATGGACCATGATCATGAGCAGAGGCATGCCGTCAACTATAGTGAAGTGGTAGAGGTGGAACTAGAACAATTGGAGGAGGTAGGGCTGGTGGAGGTGATGGTGGAGGTGGTGGTGGAGGTGGTGTACTCGATGATGAAAGTGATTGGTTCATGGGTAGAGGTGGTCTCATCATTTGAATCCGAAGGTGCCAACCTGTTACCTATAGGAGAAGAATACATGACAAACTCAACAAATGTGACATCTGCACTAACATAATACCACCTGCATAACGGATCATAACAATGATATCCCTTTGAGTCATGGAATACCCGACAAAAATACATTTAACAGCCTAGGAGAGAGCTTGTCAATCCTTGGAGACAACCGATGGACGAGCGCAATAGACCCAAAAACTCAAGGGGTAAGAGAGAACAACTCCTTGTCAGGGAACACAAGGGAGAAAGGAATCTTCTCCCCCAGTATCGATGAGGCATACGATTAATGGGGTAACATGCTATGGAGAACCACGTCCCCCTAGAATGAATGTGATGCACAACTTTGGACAAGGAGTGTATGAGTGACATCAAGAAGGTGACGGTGACATCAAGAAGGTGACGGTGCTTTCTTTCTGCATCCCCATTCT
The DNA here is from genome assembly GCA_037367405.1 of Ottelia alismoides. NCBI lineage: Eukaryota > Viridiplantae > Streptophyta > Magnoliopsida > Alismatales > Hydrocharitaceae > Ottelia > Ottelia alismoides. Next base: position 241,314 of record JAZKJV010001460.1, on the reverse strand, counting down.
GTTGAGACAAGTAAGCGTAAGATATTTGATGAAGAATGCCATGGGATGAAAAGAATTGAGAGAGTACATGACCACAAAATTCAAGAGCATTATCGGTTCGTACAATTTTAACAGAGGTGGAAAAATATCATGCACTTCTTTAATAAGATTCATAATAGCATTGTCCGCTTCTGATTTATTCTTCAGCAATAAAATCCATGGCAAACGATTGAAATCATCCATAACAATTAAATAAAATCTGTGTCCCTGATGATCGGGAATACGAACTAGGACCCAAATGTCTACTTGAAAAAAACTCAAAAGGGGAGCTACTGCTCCGACTCTAACTACTAGGGAAGACAGACCGATGATGCTTCCCTAACTGACATGCCTCACAATTAAACGAAAATAGGGATGAGATCTGAGGAAGGACTTGACACAATTTCTAAAAGGAAAGATGAACGAAGCGCAGATGCCATAGGTAAGAAGAGACATGTCCAGTAGAATGAGAGGATGCTCCAACATATGGTGTTTAGACCAGTCGATAAAGCTCCCTACTCACAGCCACTGTCAATCACTCTGCCCATAAGAATATCCTGAAATACAAGAGATGATGGATCAAATATATCTCGACAATGTAAATCCTTAGTAGTCTGACTAATTGACAGTAAATTCATTGAGAAATTAGGGGCATGCAACACATTCTGCAATTGCATAGATGGCGTTAAGGTGATCTCCCCCTGTCCTATGATGGGAGAATAAGTCCCGTCTGCTATGATCACTGTCTTTCCTTGAGAAACCTGCCTGTAGGCTATGGGCTGATTCCTGTCTCCACACAAATGTTGTGTTGCATCGGAATTTATAATCCATTCCAAGATATCCGAACTATGATGAGAAGTATAGGTATGAGCACTACCTGAGGTACTAGCTCCTGCAATAGCAGCAACATCCGAGCTGTTCTCTGAAGCAGGTGAAGGACTACTTGCTGGGGGCATGATATCTCGCAATCGAGACACAAGGTCATCATATCGCTGATTTGATGTGGGTGGAACACCATATTGCTGAGCCTGCTCTGCTACTTGTGCGGACGCTGGGTAACCATGTTTAGAGTAGCACGTATCTTATGTATGACCGGAACAATGATAATAGGTACAAGGTGTTCCACGTTCGCGTCCACCTTTACCGCGAGGTCCCCGTCCATGGAATTGAGAAGTACCACCTCTTCCATTCGAGGCGGCTATGGCATATGAATGTGGTGTTGGAGCAGGAGTGGAGATATTGATCCGGCTCAATCTCCGGAAGGCTTCCTCCATGTGAGGAATGGTAGCATCTGCCAGAATCTGAGAAGAAGCAGCCTCATACTGTGAATCGAGAGAGGCCAAAAAGACGCCAACCATTGTGGCGTTTTGATATGTCTTTAGCTGCTCTGGAATAGCTGTGAAGGGCATGACGCTATGAAGCTTCTCAAACATTCCCCGCAAGGCAGTGTAGTGAGCATGTAGGGGTCGACCATTCTACTTTATAGTGAAGATGTCATGCTAAAGCTGTAGTATTTTTGTCTCATTCTTGGCCTGTGAGTACCCACATAGTTTTGGCAGTGGGCTGGTGCAAGACATCACTCGCACTCTCCGGTATCTAGGTACCAGATAACCAGACCTGAGCATACGCATCATCAACCTCCCATGAGGCATACAACACTGTATTCTCCGTCAGCTCTTCCTGAAGGATATAGTTAGATCCTCAAGCGCATCACGAAAGCGTGAGCATCGTATCGAATACGACGAAGAACGACTAGTCGCACTAGTTGTTCTATGCAACGGAAATTAAAAAAATTTCATGCGACGAAACCACATGATCCAAGAACACTTCTCGGATCGTTTCGTCTAAACCACAAACAAGTATTGGGGTTACCTCTTGAAGCGTGGTTGCGATCGAGTCTCTAAACGAAGAGACCTCCTGTCTCAAGTCCGATCCGACGGAGGAGACGCTTGCGAGCGCGGGGATGAACCGCGTGCTTCTCGCGATCCATGTTGATGATCCAAGTGGTGGATCTCCTGATCTTGACACACGAGATCCATCGTCTTCTTCACGAGCGAGGCGCACCGAAGGAGACGGAGATCCACGAGCAAACGATCGGGCAACATAACGACGACGCTGCGACGATGGAGAACCTCTTTAGGGCATCCATGGTGGACGGCCATGAGAGGGAGAGAGAGGGCTGACATGTAGAGAGAAAAGAGAGAGAGATATGCTTCTCAAGCATTGTGTAAAGAAGAGCAATGAGGTGCCTCTTCTTTTATAACATTTTGGGATCCACGGATCTCAATCCATGGGACAACACAAATCCAATGGTCCTCATTGATTGTGTTTCTTTTAATGGCTAAGATTTGTGTTGGTAAAAACCAACAACAATTAATTTAATAAAAATCAAATATATATTAAATATAATTTGATTTATATCAAATCAATCTTCATTGAAGAAATAGGAAAGGAGGCAAGCCTCCTTCCATGAAGGGAGTGGACGGCCACCACATTCCATGTAGGAAATGTGGCCGTCCACCCTCCATACAAGGAATGTGGCTTCTTCTCCTTTTATTCCATGAGATACATTATCCCATTAATTTCTCCAATATTTGCAACAATTTTTGTTGCAAATTATTTCACAAAAATAAATCCAATTTATTTTGTGAACATTGCAATCATGCCATTGAAAAATTGTGAATCACATTCACAACCCAAAATAAAATGTAAATTACATTTTCAATTTAATGTCCAATGTAAATCCAATTCACATTAACATTTAATTAACAAATGTAAATTACAAACATCTCTCTCTTATATATTATAAATCACATTTATAATATATTTGATTAATATGGATATTGCTATCCACATTATTCATATCCATGATAATTAAATCACATTTAATTATCTTGGATCTCTATTCTCTTGTGTCCAGATAATATGAATCACATTCACATTATTTATGTCTTTGATAATTAAATCACATTTAATTATCTAAGACAACTCTCTTTATAATATGAATCGAATTCATATTAATCATGATAATTAAATCACATTTAATTATCCATTTTCTCAATGCTCGGATATATATATCAACAATAGAATTATCCATGAACTCCTTCAAGGATAATGCGCTTTCTCCGCGAATACTTGGAGATAAGGATAGGGTGATTGTATTGTTCCACGTATAGTGACTTGGATATTGAGATCATATCTCAAATCCAGATCGCGGGCCTCCCATAGATGCTTGATTAAATCAAGATCGCAAATATAATCTTCTCATTGCATTTGAATCACATTCAGATCAATGTCCAATAATTGGACCAAGATAGAATTATTTCTCTACTGAGAGGAGTCACTAAAATCCAGACCCGTTTCATCACTCCCTAGGAATGGAAGCGTCGTGGTTATACAATCGTTTATGATTACATCACCCTCAGGTATTCCCAATACCTGTACATCCTGCATACTAGAAGACTCAGATTAAACCCGAAGTATTGGATCAACTTTATACTGTCTACTTCATGGTTTTATCAGTAAGTTTCTCATTCGATCATTGGGAGTCGGTATCGATCATATACTTTCCAAAAGTATATATCAAACCTGCAAATTCAGTCAAGCTTCTAAAGCGAGACGACCGTGCGCACGGAATTTGATTCTTCCCAATATCTCATGAGTGAGCTCATGTCTTCCGGTTCAGTAACTGAACTTGTATGATCCCTTTGAGAGATCGTATTACTCATATGCCCTTATATGCACACCAGCGCGCCGGTGTATAGACCTTGGTTAGGTCATCAACCTATTGGTCTGCCAAATATACATACTCAAACATATAGTAACACATCTGTCTCCGGTTAGAGGATGCATGCCTGTATCGTGACAACATACGATATAGGACTTTGGTTATCTCGATCTCGTTAAGTCAACTCTTTGACCTAACTAATCTGACACCTCTGAATCTCTATTCCTATGCAGAGGACCTGCATCAAGAGGTTGGTCAGATATCAGCCTAATTAGAAACGATTGCCATCTCCTACTCAGGCGGGAGATCATCTCTTAACAATCATTTGACGGTGCTTGATGAGTCCTCAATCTAACTCTTTAGATATTCATCCAAACATCAGCCTCTATGATTCAATAGTTGAATCAACAGTTGTATGATCATCAAGATGGCCATGGTACATAACCCTAATTGTACTAAGGGACCTATTATGCAAATTATTCATTCTTCATTTCAGATCAAGGAATGATATTCTCAATAACATTTATTGTAGAATGGCTCGCTGTGGGCTCGCATGTCCAATACTTCCTCGGTAAGAATATGCTTCTTACCCATCGACTTCATTAGGCTCATGAACTGCATGGTCCACAATTCATAGTTCGACCCATCCATCTTCACTATCGGTGCAGGATCTCTGAAGGTGTATGTGGTGGGGATATGTATCTTGCTTTCTGGCATGTCGACTAGAGAAGACTAGGGTTGTAAACAAGATAAATTTTTGTCTACACTGACATAATGGGAATTGGTTGCATGTGTGGACTCAAGCAACCAATCCCATCAAAGGTGCCGAGAGGAGGTGAGACCGGCTAGGGCACAGTGTAGACGGCGGCGCTGGAGATAGGCGGCCCTGCTAGGGTGGCGAGGCTAGCTGTAGCAGGCAGCAACCCCGCTAGAGGAGCGTTGGCTTGGAGGGGTGGGACCGGCTCGAGGGCGGCGGTGGCCCTTGGATGGCAGCATGGAGAGAAGGAGAGGACGATTCGGTGGGGCTATGGTTAGGATTAGGTATGAGCGCTCCGGCCTAAGACCGTCGCTCTGATACCATGTTGGGAAAAGAGAAAGACTTGTTTGTTCCTTGAGCCCTAGGCTCTCTTACACAGGGAGAGACCTATGGGTAAATTACATAAAGTAGAAAGAAGGAAAAGAAAATATATAAAATGATACATAACCATAAAATATATCTCTACATTTTGGAAGTGTGATTTCAATGGAGCTTAATGGGGAGGGGAGTTGCCATACTAAATTTGAAACTGGCAATCCCCGATGACCCATTTTGACTAAGTGATGTCAAGACTTTTAAAAGTATTGCCAGAAGTACAACCCCTTTTGACTGAGTTTAGTGATGTCATGCCTGAAGAGCTACCTGATTAAATTTCTCCTTCGAGAGGCATATGACATTACATCGACCTTATTTCGGGTGCTAGCCTATCTCATTTACCACATTAGGAATGGGCCCCAATGTGCATAAAGAAATGCAAAGGCAAGTCAATGAGCTTTTTCCACAAAGGATATGTAGGAGAATGTATGAGTCATGTGACTGTTCTGGCTCTCTTAACACTATAAAAGAATGGTTCTTGGAGAATGTGCATTGACAGCCATGCAATCAATAAAATCGCAATTACGTTAGGGCTTCCCTATTCCACGTCTTGGCGACATGGCCGGATGTGCTAGATAGTGCTACTATTTTCTCCAAAATAGATCTAAGAAGTAGGTGTCACTGAATCTGAATTAGAACTGGAGATGAATAGAAGACAACTTTTAAAATCAAAGAATGTGTTTATGGGTGAACAATCATGCCTTTTGGATATTGAATGTGCCAAATACATTCATGCACATTGTGAATCACATTCTTTTATCATTTATTAGGAAATTGATGGCGGTTTACTTTGACATATTTATATACAACATGCCAAGGGATGATCATTAACATATCTGTGACACGTCTTGTAAAATTTGAGGGAACATAGTCCATATGTCAGTTTGAAGAAGTGCTCGTTTCTGATAGACTCTATTATCTTCTTAGGGTACATTGTGTCCACATAAAGACTCAAAGTCGTCTCGACCAAGGTCAAGGCCATCTAGAGCTTGTCAACTCCGAAAACAATAATCGAGATCCATAGCTTTCTAGGTGTAGGTTTCTTTTATTATCATTTCATCAAGAATCTTAACATTTTTGGCTAACCTGTTTCGGACAATCTATGAGGCAGAGTAGAACCTACCCATTGTAGTAAAGCTGAGAAAAGTTTCCAAAAACTCAAATGCCATTTAACTCATGCTCTTGTTTTAGCTTTGCTTGACCTTTCAGAAGTCTGAGGTTGATTATGATATTTCTCATGCTGATATGTGAGCTATTCTTAGCCAAGAAGGTCGATTAGTAAACTTCTCTAGTGAAAAGTTGAATGAAGCATGATCATATTCCATATGTGATCTAGAATTCTATTCAGTGGCACAAGCTTTCAAGTATATGTGACATTATCTCATTCAAAGAGAATTTGTGCTAAACTCAGGCTATGAAGCCTTACACTATCTGCTTTCATAGAACAAACTTCATTAAAGATACATTAATTGTATTCAATTCTTACACAAGTGCACATTTTTTTAATAATAGAGTACATCTTTCACCTCAGACGCAAGTTAGGAATAGTGAATCAACTCACAGATGCCTTAAGTAGGAGAGCCTATGTTTTGACCACAATGAGTATCCAAGTCACTGTATTTGACGATATATAAATGGACAATGTCATAACGATCCATACTTCAGTAATATCTAAATCAAATGCACTTCACATGAAGTTGACTTGGACGTATGACTGTATGGTTCATGAGGGGATTCTTTTTGGTGGTGATAGGTTGTGCATTCCTTCTTCCTCACGCATAGAGATTCTTATTATTGAGATATATAGTGGAGAATAGGATGACACTTTGGAAGAGATAAGATCGTAACCATGATGCAAGAGAAAATTTACCAGCCTCAGCTTAAGTGAGATGTGGAACAAATTGTTCGTTGACAAGTTTGTCAACGTTATAAGGGCCACACACAAATTACAAGACTATATATCCCTTTACCAATCCCAATGCACCCATGTGAAGATATTAAAGGATATTGAGAATCCTTAAGCGCATCACGGAAGCGTGTCGACCACATGATCACGAGAACACTTCTCGGATCGTTTCATCAAACCGCAAAGTATAAGGAATACCTCTTGAAGCGTGGTTGTGATCGTGAGATCCCAAAGTAGAGATCCTTCTGTCTTAAGTCCTATCCACAAAGAACGCACTTGCGGGCGTGATGATGAGTCACGTTCCTTCCCGCAATCCTCGATGAAGATCCAAGCGATGGCTTCCTCGATTTCGTCAAACGAAATCCGTCGTCTTCCTTTAGAGCAAGAAACTCCAAAGAAGAAGGAGATCATCAAGTCGTCGAAGAAGAAGCCGAGAGTCTCTCCTTTCTCAACACAAAGTGGTCGGCCACTTAATGGAGAAGAGAAAGAGAGCGGGCGAGAATGAGAAAGAGAGAGAGAGAGTTGTAACCTTGCACAACTCTTAATGATGTACCATGGAAGGCTACCCTAGCCCTCCTTTTATATTAGTTTAGGATCCAATGGATCTCAATCCATGGGACATATGGATCCAACGGCCAGGCTTGGTCCATTTAAATCAATGGCTATAATTATTGTTGGTTAAAACCAACAACATTTATTTATGATTAAATTAAATATATGTTGCAACATTATCAACACATTTTTAATTTAACATAAATAAGTTAGTTGAGAGATTAATCATCATAATAAAATGGAGATAATATTGCCTCTTAATTTGGTGGCTTTATTTCTCCTTTTATTATATTACATTATCTCTCAATTATCACAAAAATATCCACCAAATTAATTCCAAATTAATTTGTGAATATTTCAATCATGCCATTGATAAATATGTGAATCATATTCACAACCCAAACTAATTTGTAAATTACATTTCCAATTAATTAATTAATGTGAATCTAATCCACACTATTAATTAACAAATGCTATTTACATAAATTCTCTCTCTTCAATATATGTATATTATAAATCATATTTATAATATACAAATATTATGGATAGCATTATCCACGTTCTCTAATGCTTGATAATTAAATCCTATTTAATTATCTTAGATAATCATTCTCACAATATGAATCATATTCATATTAAGCTTGATAATTAAATTTCATTTAATCATCAAGTTCTTCTTGCTTGGATATGCATTTCATCAAATGAATTATTCTTGAACTCTTTCAAGAATAATGTGCTTTCTCCGCAGATACTTGGAGATAAGGACATGGCGATTGTATTGTTCCACGTATAGTGACTTGGATGTTGAGATCTCGTCTCAAATCCAAATCGTACGAACCTCCTACAGATGCTTGATTAAATCAAGACTGCAAATCCAATCTTCTCATTGAATCTGAATCTCATTCAGATCAATGTCCAACACTTGGACTAAGATCAGATTGCTTCTCTACTGAAAGAAGTCACTAAAATCCAGACCTGTTTCATCACTCCCTCGGAATGGAAGCGTCATGGATATACAATCGTTTATGATCACATCACCCTCAGGTATTCCCAATACCTGTACATCCTGCATACTGGAAGACCCATGGTCAACCCGAAGATCAAGATCTATTTTACACTGTCTTCTTCAGGATTTGATCACTAAGTTTCTCATTTGATCATTGGGATTTGGTATTGATCATATACTTTCCAAAAGCATATATCATACCTAGGTCTTGATCATATACTTTCCAAAAGTACATATCAAACCTACAAATTCAGTCAAGCTTCCAAAGCGAGACGACCGTGCACGGAATTTGATTCCTCCCAATATCTCACGAGTGAGCTCATGTCTTCCGGTTCAGTAGTGAACCTGTATGATTCCTTTGAGAGATCGTATTACTCATATGCCCTTATATGCACACCAACGCGCCGGTTTATAGACCTTGGTAACAGTGCTCGCATCCAATGCGAATGTTGCATCTAATGCAACCAATACTCAATCTAGTCAAAGCAGTTATAGTGTCCTTGACACTATTGCTCAATAACTATTATAACCAGTATTTCCATAATCCTTATCAGAATACCCTTATTCCGGGAGATCACTATCTCTCAAGGTATCCACAGTTAAGACCTTTTACATCTCTATCTATAAAGTCTTAAGCTTTTTGAAGATATTGTTATTACTGCAATCAAGTGTTCTATTTCTATAGAAGGATTAGTAACAGTTTACTACTCCCACTGCATGGCAGATATCTGGCTTTTGTACACACCAAGCATACACTTAGCTTCTCGTAACTAATGCACAAGTGCAATAAGTTCTAGCATTCACTTCCTCAACTCTTTGAGGTGCTATCCCTTAGATAGGTCAGTACCAAATCTCAAGGGAGGGAAGCCTTTCTTGGAATTTCCAAGAATGGAATATGTCCAATGTGTACTGCAAATGTGACAGTCCCAATACCCTCTTTTCTTTGCTTCTGAACAACTTCATAACTAAGATCTAAGAGGTATTCTTGAGATCATATCTCAAGGTATGGAATAGCCAGTCTATAAAACACTTATTATCATCCTTATATCATTCCAAATGATTTGGATAATATCTACATTTAGCACGATGAACACAATGGCACTCCCACTAAGCTTCACATGGTGCATCAAGATTTTATTTGAAATCATAACATTTATAATTTCATCAAATCTTATGTTCCAACTACAAGAAGCTTATTTGAGTCCACAGATGGATTTCTTTAGCTTTCACACCTTATTTTCCCCAAACATGAAGCCCTGGGGCTAGTTCATGTGAATATCCTCACAGAGGTATTCTTTATAGGAATGCAATCTTGAATTACATCCTGAAGATGCAATAGTCAAGTTGTGTCGCTAAGGTTAGCAATATTCTGATGATTTTAAGCATGGTTTCCGAAGAGCAAGTCTCATTACAAGCAATGTCTTCTCTTCCGATGTGTAGCTTATGGCTACGAACCGAGCTTTGAAGGTCTCTACCTTCTCATCAGGTTCCCTCTTCTCTTGAAGATCCATTTACACCTTTATGGGTCTTACCCATATAGGTGGATCCTCGAGGGTCCATATACAACACTTTGTATATGAAGTCTACTTTAGACTTTATTGCTAATATCCATCTTTCCATGTCATGATCCTTAGGAGCTTTATCACATGAAGTCCGATCATTGTCAGACATGGAATACATCCTCAAACTCATTTGAAGAGGTATTAGTGTTTCATCTTTAATTATCCTTTTAGTTTCTGATTTCAGGAGCCTCATTGTCATCTCAAGATTAAATGAGTTCCTTCACTTCATTTTTATCTTGATTCTCAAGAGTCTCAATCCTCCAAGAATCACATTCTCAGAAATGAGATCTTTTAAGAATCTCAAGGTCGTAAAGTAGGTATCCAATACCATCCTTTATTTTCCTAATGAAGTAGCACTCTCAAGTGCTAGATTCTATCTTACATGCATGGAACCTTATTAAGGATATATATATTGTAGTCTCTACTACACATATATACCTGGAAACTTAAGAGGAAATTATGCTAAAATTAATCATTGATCAAATCATGTCACACATGGTCCAATTGTATCTCCCTACAACTCTATTGAGTTCAGGTTTATCGGAGGAGTGAGATAGAAATGATATTCTTAACTCCATAAGGTATTCTTTGAATTTTATCTAATAGGTACTTGCTACCTTGGTTAGATCAAATTCATTTAATCTTCTTTCAAACTGCGGTTCTAAACCAAAATTGTGAAGTCTTTGAACATTTCAAAGGTTTCTCAAGTGAAGAGAAGAAATCTTATATCATACACAATCATCAATAGATATCACATATCCATAATGTTTACTATGATATAGATGATCTACATACATCAATATGTATGAGATCTTGAATACCTCGACATCCAACACCATTCCCAGAGAAGGGTGTATTGGACATTTTTACTTTAAATACGATATTCACAAGTATGTAAGATTTGAAATTTTAGACATTCTAAAGTTTCATATCTTACTAGTCTATTGATCAAATCAACAGACAAATGTCCAAGGCTTGATGCCAGATCATTATCAAATGATCTTCATCCTCCTATTGATCTTATAAGGTTTGATTTTCAGTATTAGAAATCTTAATGAACCATTCATTAATTTTCTAATTTTGTGGAGTCCACTAGATGTTAGATTACTATCTGAAATATTTCCATCATAACTCTTTATGATAGTTCTATCTCAGAATTCATGTTTATTTCCAACATTTAGAAACAAACAATGAGTGTACTCTACTATCTAGGTCATAGAGACATTCTCCAAGACTAAGGGCTCTCCCACTGAGAATATGTAGTCCATCTATCCAACAGAGATTGTTGCAACAATTACATCAATATCCATGTAGATGACTACTAAACCTTAAGATCAAATTTCTAATCTTCTAATATATATATGCAACCAATTGCAAATATCATTAGAAGATTTGGAAACAATTGTCAGACTTTATCTTATGAAATAAGAAAGTCAGAGTCAATGATTATATGTAGATTATTCTGATGCTCTATCTGAGTCCTTCACTAAGGCTTTTAGATAGACTTGATAGTTATACTATCAACACATCAACTTATTGCAGTATTGGCATTCATCCAACTCTTTGGATGCCATATGGAAGTCACAGAAATACAGACGACTCTTTGACTTTCCTTCTTACATGGGTCCAACCCATGCTTCCACTATGCTCTCTTCATCTATAAACAACCATTGTTCATGACAAAGAATCTCTTATGTTAAATTCAAAAGAATTCAATGTAAGAGCATTTCAACATTTATACATGCTTCATTAAATTCATACAATATGAATATCATGAATCTTCATGAATGACTTGAGTATAGATAGTAGAATGATGACACTCATCATATCTACATTCATCTTAACTCTTGGAGACTTAGGTTCAGGTAGGTATTCAAACATTTTGAATACATCATCTCTTTCGAGCTACCATTCTGCATAATGCAGAGAACCATGTCATTCATGATTAAATGTTTAGAGCACATATGTATGCCAAAAAATCTTCTTTTATTTTACAAGGATTATTTGACAATTACGATCACCATCGACATGTTACTTGTAAAGTACACTCGATGAAAGATCAAGAACATAGACACATACGAACTGATGCAAACTGAATTTGGCGCGTCGATAAAATAATTTTTGAACGGTGGAATTTCAGTGGAGAAGAAGATGAAGGGGTTGAGAAGGAGAAAACTCGTCGGTAACGAGGGGTTGAAGGAGAAGAACCGTGAAGACCACGTGGGAGAAGGAGGAGAGAGATAAGAGAGATAAACTCAAATTTTCTTCATACTTGACTCCTTCAAAACAATGGACTACCCTCTCTTTATATAGGAGAGAGGGGTTTACAAAAATAGTAAATAAATCAAAATTGACAACTAACTTTATCCTAATTGGACTCTAACAACTTTCAATTGACCTCTAATTACTCTAATTAGCTCTAGTCTAATTAATTGACCAAAATTGCAATTAAAATCTACGAAATAAACGTTGAGATCACAGGCGATCTCAATTATTTAATTATCCCATTACGACCGCTAAAAACGTAAATAAAATTGACTAATAATTAATTAAATAAATGTGGCCCTATAATTTGGGGTCACGCTGCATCAACTCTCTACCGCTTTAAAAATTCGGCTCCTGACGAATTGCTGGAACTGCAGGGTTGGAGGATGAATCGGCGGCTTCAATTGTCTTCTGGAAGAACATGTGGGGTGCGAACGGCGGAATCCATGTGCGGGCGGGAGAGGCGCGACTGCCGTGGTTGAAAAACATATGCGGTGCGCACGGTGGCGTCGTCTTGATCGTCGTCTTCTCCCCGTGATGCTTGAAAAATAGATGCGGCATGGAGAATATGATTCTTGGAGAATCCATAATGAAGCAATGGCACAAGGAGAGGAGAAGAGGGGATGTGGCTAAGGAATGAAGCCATGGGGTCCTTAAATAGGGAAAACCCAAGATGATAGTCCTATTTGGATAAGGAGCAATCCTTGATTTCCCTTTTTCAGCCCTTCTTTTAAAGTATTTCTGCCGCCAGGGACCTGGGCGCAATTTTCGCAGCTCTTTATTTTGTCTTACTTTTCTATTCCTCCGGACCTTTCTGCGAATAGAGGTCTTAGGGAATTTCTTTCCGCAATTTTTCCAGCTAAATTTCCAATCCCATAATTCCAGGGATTTGATTCCCCTCCATTTCGGCCGATTGGTTAGGGCACGGGGCCCCTGTGGCGTTTTAGGCGCGCGGGACCCGTGAACCCGCAACGGCGGCGCCGCTGTTTCTCGATGGCGCAGCCTGGGCGGTGATGTCGGCCACGCACGCGAGAGGGCGCAAGAGGACGATCCTGGAGGGAAACATCGAGCGGTGTGCAGAGCGTTGGAGGTTGGCGAGGCGTTCGCGCGCGGCTGCTCGTGCGGCGGCGCCTGGGGAAGAGGACGGCGGGGCGGTGATCTGCAGGGGGCGTAGGGGGGAAAGCCGTGGGGAATCGGGAGGCGGAGGGGGTTCTTGGGCAAGTCGGTTGGAATGGAGAGGGTATGGGGCGATGGCCTGGTGAATCGCGGGGGAGGAGAGGGTCCCGTGGGGGCAGGGGAAAGATGGCGAGAAGAATAGGGATGGGTAGGGAAGGGAGGAGGCGGCGCTAGGGGTAGGCGAGGCGTGTTGGAGTGGGAAAGGGGCGTTGGGTGCGGGCGCGGGTCTGGGAAAAGGGCTGCTGGGGTTGTGGGAGAAGGTCGGGGGGATGTGGCGAGGGGAAGAGGCGACGGCCGGGATGCTGGAACCGTCATCAGGGTTGATTTCGACGGTGGTGGCTGGTCTGAAACATCCTGGGCAGCAACATCTATTGCACAAAATTCGAGGTTTTCGTGTTCCTCGTCCGCGGGATCTTCGTCGAAGATGGGTCCCAAGTCTTCCTCTTCATCTTGTATTATTATTGTATCAATTAAACCTTTGGTATGAATGAAAATACCTTCGTTTTCTGGATCAAAACTAGGTTGCCCAGCAGCTTCTATGATCTGTATTTTGTCGTTGTCGAGCGAATCTTCATCGATTTGCGCGTCCAACCATGCTTGGACCTTCAAGCTTGATATAAATCGTTTCTTGAACCTTTGTTGCCGCGAACAAGCATGCGAATCGGGAGATATGCAACTGAGATTGAGTTGCAATCGCCAATACTCAACAGGATCGTTGAATCGTAGGAACGACTCAATATCCATGCTCTGATACCAAATGATGCAAACTGAATTTGGCGTGTCGATAAAATAATTTTTAACGGTGGAATTTCAGTGGAGAAGAAGATGGAGGGGTTGAGAAGGAGAAAACTCGTCGGTAACGAGGGGTTGAAGGAGAAGAGCCGTGAAGACCACGTGGGAGAAGGAGGAGAGAGATAAGAGAGATAAACTCAAATTTTCTTCATACTTGACTCCTTCAAAACAATGGGCTACCCTCTCTTTATATAGAAGAGAGGGGTTTACAAAAAATAGTAAATAAATCAAAATTGACAACTAACTTTATCCTAATTGGACTCTAACAACTTTCAATTGACCCCTAATTACTCTAATTAGACTCTAATCTAATTAATTGACCAAAATTGCAATTAAAATCTACGAAATAAACGTTGAGATCACAGGCGATCTCAATTATTTAATTAGCCCATTACGACCGCTAAAAACGTAAATAAAATTGACTAATAATTAATTAAATAAATGTGGCCCTATAATTTGGGGTCACGCTGCATCACGAACCCTAAGGTGATGTCTTATTGTCTTATTTAATTGTCATTCCTCATTATGTTGAGGAAACTTGCACATTGCAACCACATACATTATGTGTTCAATTGCAAGTACAATATCTGGATCATGAGTCCAATCCAAGATATTTTACTGGTTATTATTGAGTATAACATTGAGTGGGTTTAATGAAGGATTATCTGAAATAAGAAATTTGCATAAATGTATATATATTATATATACATGTTTTACTTTGATTTAGGAATTTTTATATCAAAGTTGTCTTGCCTTGTCAACACTGAAAGTTCATTCCCTTAATCACTTCAATGTAAGAGATATTCTTACCATTATATCTCTAGCAAGATCTGGGATCTCCTTTCCTATCTTTGTCGCATCCCAATAATATGAGAACTTACGACTCCAATAAAAAGAAGCGGGAACTCATTCCACCTTGCAAGTCCAACTTGCATTCCCAATTCGGTCTTTAACACCCGGGCCCACCACCCCTAAGATGATGTTGACCCGTTGCTAATTGAACCAACCGTCAACAGGATTAGAACTCGCTATGCGCAATCCAATATCGCCCCAATAATATGAGGACTCGATATTGGGGTCACTACGCATACGACCTTACTCTTTCGAGAAGCAAAGAGCCCGATCCAGATGCGCTTGCATATAGGATCTGTCACTTCGGACATGCGTCTCCTACATACAATCCCTGGCGACGGAACCCTTTGCCTTAACGGGAGACCATGGATGTCACTTATGTGATCCTCTACCTCATATTCAAATTGTAATTAATTATCGTGAATCATATTCACATAATTAATTCTTCCAAGGGAAATACACATCTATTCATAATAGAGTGTTTATTGGATATAATTAATTTAATTATATTAAATTAATCATTAATCCAATCATCAACAAACATGTCTTTTACTTGAATAGTAGGTAAATTCTCAAAATACGTATTATTCGAATTTTAATAATTAGAAAAATACACATTGACTTTCTCCGGTATTATACAGTCCCTACCCGCTGTCATGGCCAGTACCGACGAGAGTGGGACGGACCACATACGTTGCAACCCGCGACCCCAATGCTCTCCGACTAGGCACCACATCCGCCTCGGGAAAGGATAATACCAGATAGATCATCATGTACTTTGAGATGCTTATCAGTTTTTCAACCGAAATTATACCATATAATATACATCAAAACATTTTTGATTATATTGTAAGGAGATTTGCTAGACAAATCCCTAATCCTATTCAAGCAAGAGGGTTTTTCATGTAAATGTTGTCCTACAACTATTGTAGGATAAACTATGGTTTTCATGAAAGCAATGTTTGTTGATGAACCAATGATCAAGATCTAATATCTCATCATTGTGGTTTAGGCAAGTGTCATTCAATGAAATAATTATCTCTTTAAATATTTCACAAATATTTATCACTAATTATTCCAGAAAATTAACAATTAATTTTCATCATGATAATTGAATGACTTATCACAAGGTTCATGATCCAAGATGTCAATTTCCAGCAGTGACCCCCAATCACTAAAATTAACTTATCTTGATCAATTTAAATCCAAAAAATGTAAACTCAGTTTCCAAAGATTGCTTATTTGATTTATTAAAGAACCCAAGTTACACGCATTTCGAGGCGGATTAAAACCGTAATTATCTCATTAATCACGTTTAAATCCGCAGTTCCCGCAACAGTGAATATAGGCATATTCAAAAAGCCATATCTTGAGCAAATGAAGTCCAAATTTAGTAAACTCAAGTCCTATGGTTTCCTTAATTAATGGGGAACAAAATCCAATTGAAAATTTCGTGTTTAAACAGTTTAAACAGTGTCGAAAAATTCAATTATACAGAGGTGCGAAAATTGAAATGCAGTAAAAATTTCACAACCCTTTCAAGAACTAAATCGTCTAAGGTCTATGGATCATATCCAAAACCTTATTCAACCTGGCTCTGATACCACTTAAAGGATATTGAGAATCCTTAAGCGCATCACGGAAGCGTGTCGATCGCATCATATGCAATCGGAGCAACTAGTCGCACTAGATGCAGCGGAAATTAAAATTTTAAAATTAAAGATGAAACCACATGATCACGAGAACACTTCTCGGATCGTTTCATCAAACCACAAAGTATAAGGAATACCTCTTGAAGCGTGGTTGTGATCGTGAGATCCCAAAGTAGAGATCCTCCTGTCTTAAGTCCGATCCACGAAGAACGCACTTGCGGGCGTGATGATGAGTCACGTTCCTTCCCGCAATCCTCGATGAAGATCCAAGCGATGGCTTCCTCGATTTCATCAAACGAAATCCGTCGTCTTCCTTTAGAGCAAGAAACTCCAAAGAAGAAGGAGATCATCAAGTCGTCGAAGAAGAAGCCGAGAGTCTCTCCTTTCTCAACCCAAAGTGGTCGGCCACTTAATGGAGAAGAGAAAGAGAGAGGGCGAGAATGAGAAAGAGAGAGAGTTGTAACCTTGCACAACTCTTAATGATGTACCACGGAAGGCTACCCTAGCCCTCCTTTTATATTAGTTTAGGATCCAATGGATCTCAATCCATGGGACACATGGATCCAACGGCCAGGCTTGGTCCATGTAAAATCAATGGCTATAATTATTGTTGGTTAAAACCAACAACATTTATTTATGATTAAATTAAATATATGTTGCAACATTATCAACACATTTTTAATTTAACATAAATAAGTTAGCTGAGAGATTAATCATCATAATAAAATGGAGATAATATTGCCTCCTAATTTGGTGGCTTTATTTCTCCTTTTATTATATTACATTATCTCTCAATTATCACAAAAATATCCACCAAATTAATTCCAAATTAATTTGTGAATATTTCAATCATGCCATTGATAAATATGTGAATCATATTCACAACCCAAACTAATTTGTAAATTACATTTTCAATTAATTAATTAATGTGAATCCAATCCACACTATTAATTAACAAATGCTATTTACATAAATTCTCTCTCTTCAATATATGTATATTATAAATCATATTTATAATACACAAATATTATGGATAGCATTATCCACGTTCTCTAATCCTTGATAATTAAATCCTATTTAATTATCTTAGATAATCATTCTCACAATATGAATCATATTCATATTAAGCTTGTTAATTAAATTTCATTTAATGATCAAGTTCTTCTTGCTTGGATATGCATTTCATCAAATGAATTATTCTTGAACTCTTTCAAGAATAATGTGCTTTCTCCGCAGATACTTGGAGATAAGGACATGACGATTGTATTGTTCCACGTATAGTGACTTGGATGTTGAGATCTCGTCTCAAATCCAGATCGTACGAACCTCCTACAGATGCTTGATTAAATCAAGACCGCAAATCCATCTTCTCATTGAATCTGAATCTCATTCAGATCAATGTCCAACACTTGGACTAAGATCAGATTGCTTCTCTACTGAAAGGAGTCACTAAAATCCAGACCTGTTTCATCACTCCCTCGGAATGGAAGCGTCATGTATATACAATCGTTTATGATCACATCACCCTCAGGTATTCCCAATACCTGTACATCCTGCATACTGGAAGACCCATGGTCAACCCGAAGATCAAGATCTATTTTACACTCTCTTATTCAGGATTTGATCACTAAGTTTCTCATTTGATCATTGGGATTTGGTATTGATCATATACTTTCCAAAAGCATATATCATACCTAGGTCTTGATCATATACTTTCCAAAAGTACATATCAAACCTACAAATTCAGTCAAGCTTCCAAAGCGAGACGACCGTGCACGGAATTTGATTCCTCCCAATATCTCATGAGTGAGCTCATGTCTTCCGGTTCAGTAGTGAACCTGTATGATTCCTTTGAGAGATCGTATTACTCATATGCCCTTATATGCACACCAACGCGCCGGTGTATAGACCTTGGTTAGGTCATCAACCTATTGGTCTGTCAAATGTACATACTCAGACATATAGAAATACATCTGTCTCCGGTCAGAGGATGTGTGCCTATGCTGTGACAGCATTCAACATAGGACTTTTGTTATCTCGATCTCGTTAAGTCAACTCTTTGACCTAACTAATCTGACACCTCCGAATCTCTATTCCTATGCAGAGGACCTGCATCAAGAGGTCGGTCAGATATCAGCCTATGTGAGAAAGGATTGCCATCTCCTACTCAAGCTGGAGATCACATCTTAACAATCATTTGACGGTGCTTGATGAGTCCTCAATCTAACTCTTTAGATATTTATCCAAGCACCAGCCTCTATGATTCAATAATTGAATCAACAGCTGTATGATCATTAAGATAGCCATGGTACATAACCCTAATTGTACAGAGTGACCTATTATGCAAATTATTTATTGTTCATTTCAGATCAGGGAATGATATTTGCAATAACATTTATTGCATAATGGCTCGCCGTGGGCTCACATGTCCAACAATCTCCCACTAGCCCAAAGAGCCATTAATGGGCTAATCATTTAACCCACACTCATGTGACAATCATAGGCTATTTAGAAATAGCTAGGTAAGCTGATCAGTCACTCTGTTCCCAAAAGACTATACCAAGTCCTTTTACGGCACTTGCATATCCATAGGTAACAGTGCTCGCATCCAATGCGAATGTTGCATCTAATGCAACCAATACTCAATCTAGTCAAAGCAGTTATAATGTCCTTGACACTATTGCTCAATAACTATTATAACCAGTATTTCCATAATCCTTATCAGAATACCCTTATTCCGGGAGATCACTATCTCTCAAGGTATCCACAGTTAAGACCTTTTAGATCTCTATCTATAAAGTCTTAAGCTCTTTGAAGATATTGTTATTACTGCAATCAGGTGTTCTATCTCTATAGAAGGATTAGTAACAGTTTACTACTCCCACTGCATGGCAGATATCTGGCTTTTGTACACACCAAGCATACACTTAGCTTCTCGTAACTAATGCACAAGTGCAATAAGTTCTAGCATTCACTTCCTCAACTCTTTGAGGTGTTATCCCTTTAGATAGGTCAGTACCAAATCTCAAGGGAAGGAAGCCTTTCTTGGAATTTCCAAGAATGGAATATGTCCAAGGTGTACCGCAAATGTGACAGTCCCAATACCCTCTTTTCTTTGCTTCTGAACAACTTCATAACTAAGATCTAAGAGGTATTCTTGAGATCATATCTCAAGGTATGGAATAGCCAGTCTATAAAACACTTATTATCATCCTTATATCATTCCAAATGATTTGGATAATATCTACATTTAGCACGATGAACACAATGGCACTCCCACTAAGCTTCACATGGTACATCAAGATTTTATTTGAAATCATAACATTTATAATTTCATCAAATCTTATGTTCCAACTACATGAAGCTTATTTGAGTCCACAGATGGATTTCTTTAGCTTTCACACCTTATTTTCCCCAAACATGAAGCCCTGGGGCTAGTTCATGTGAATATCCTCACAGAGGTATTCTTTATAGGAATGCAATCTTGAATTACATCCTGAAGATGCAATAGTCAAGTTGTGTCGCTAAGGTTAGTAATATTCTGATGATTTTAAGCATGGTTTCCGAAGAGCAAGTCTCATTACAAGCAATGTCTTCTCTTCCGATGTGTAGCTTATGGCTACGAACCGAGCTTTGAAGGTCTCTACCTTCTCATCAGGTTCCCTCTTCTCTTGAAGATCCATTTACACCTTTATGGGTCTTACCCATATAGGTGGATCCTCGAGGGTCCATATACAACACTTTGTATATGAAGTCTACTTTAGACTTTATTGCTAATATCCATCTTTCCATGTCATGATCCTTAGGAGCTTCATCACATGAAGTCCGATCATTGTCAGACATGGAATACATCCTCAAACTCATTTGAAGAGGTATTAGTGTTTCATCTTTAATTATCCTTTTAGTTTCTGATTTCAGGAGCCTCATTGTCATCTCAAGATTAAATGAGTTCCTTCACTTCATTTTCATCTTGATTCTCAAGAGTCTCAATCCTCCAAGAATCACATTCTCAGAAATGGCATCTTTTAAGAATCTCAAGGTCGTAAAGTAGGTATCCAATACCATCCTTTATTTTCCTAATGAAGTAGCACTCTCAAGTGCTAGATTCCATCTTACATGCATGGAACCTTTTAAGGATATATATATTGTAGTCTCTACTACACATATATACCTGGAAACTTAAGAGGAAATTATGCTAAAATTAATCATTGATCAAATCATGTCACACATGGTCCAATTGTATCTCCCTACAACTCTATTGAGTTCAGGTTTATCGGAGGAGTGAGATAGAAATGATATTCTTAACTCCATAAGGTATTCTTTGAATTTTATCTAATAGGTACTTGCTACCTTGGTTAGATCAAATTCATTTAATCTTCTTTCAAACTGCGGTTCTAAACCAAAATTGTGAAATCTTTGAACATTTCAAAGGTTTCTCAAGTGAAGAGAAGAAATCTTATATCATACATAATCGTCAATAGATATCACATATCCATAATGTTTACTATGATATAGATGATCTACATACATCAATATGTATGAGATCTTGAATACCTCGACATCCAACACCATTCCCAGAGAAGGGTGTATTGGACATTTTTACTTTAAATACGATATTCACAAGTATGTAAGATTTGAAATTTTAGACATTCTAAAGTTTCATATCTTACTAGTCTATTGATCAAATCAACAGACAAATGTTCAAGGCTTGATGCCAGATCATTATCAAATGATCTTCATCCTCCTATTGATCTTATAAGGTTTGATTTTCAGTATTAGAAATCTTAATGAACCATTCATTAATTTTCTAATTTTGTGGGGTCCACTAGATGTTAGATTACTATCTGAAATATTTCCATCATAACTCTTTATGATAGTTCTATCTCAGAATTTATGTTTATTTCCAACATTTAGAAACAAACAATGAGTGTACTCTACTATCTAGGTCATAGAGACATTCTCCAAGACTAAGGGTTCTCCCACTGAGAATATGAAGTCCATCTATCCAACAGAGATTGTTGCAACAATTACATCAATATCCATGTAGATGACTACTAAACCTTAAGATCAAATTTCTAATCTTCTAATATATATATGCAACCAATTGCAAATGTCATTAGAAGATTTGGAAACAATTGTCAGACTTTATCTTATGAAATAAGAAAGTCAGAGTCAGTGATTATATGTAGATTATTCTGATGCTCTATCTGAGTCCTTCACTAAGGCTTTTAGATAGACTTGATAGTTATACTATCAACACATCAACTTATTGCAGTATTGGCAATCATCCAACTCTTTGGATGCCATATGTAAGTCACAGAAGTACAGACAACTCTTTGACTTTCCTTCTTACATGGGTCAAACCCATGCTTCCACTATGCTCTCTTCATCTATAAACAACCATTGTTCAAGACAAAGAATCTCTTATGTTAAATTCAAAAGAATTCAATGTAAGAGCATTTCAACATTTATACATGCTTCATTAAATTCATACAATATGAATATCATGAATCTTCATGAATGACTTGAGTATAGATAGTAGAATGATGACACTCATCATATCTACATTCATCTTAACTCTTGGAGACTTAGGTTCAGGTAAGGTATTCAAACATTTTGAATACATCATCTCTTTCGAGCTACCATTCTGCATAATGCAGAGAACCATGTCATTCATGATTAAATGTTTAGAGCACATATGTATGCCAAAATATCTTCTTTTATTTTACAAGGATTATTTGACAATTACGATCACCATCGACATGTTACTTGTAAAGTACACTCGATGAAAGATCAAGAACATAGACACATACGAACCCTAAGGTGATGTTTTATTGTCTTATTTAATTGTCATTCCTCATTATGTTGAGGAAACTTGCACATTGCAACCACATACATTATGTGTTCAATTGCAAGTACAATATCTGGATCATGAGTCCAATCCAAGATATTTTACTGGTTATTATTGAGTATAACATTGAGTGGGTTTAATGAAGGATTATCTGAAATAAGAAATTTGCATAAATGTATATATATTATATATACATGTTTTACTTTGATTTAGGAATTTTTATATCAAAGTTGTCTTGCCTTGTCAACACTGAAAGTTCATTCCCTTAATCACTTTCAATGTAAGAGATATTCTTACCATTATATCTCTAGCAAGATCTGGGATCTCCTTTCCTATCTTTGTCGCATCCCAATAATATGAGAACTTACGACTCCAATAAAAAGAAGCGGGAACTCATTCCACCTTGCAAGTCCAACTTGCATTCCCAATTCGGTCATTAACACCCGGGCCCACCACCCCTAAGATGATGTTGACCCGTTACTAATTGAACCAATCGTCAACATGATTAAAACTCGCTATGCGCAATCCAATATCGCCCCAATAATATGAGGACTCGATATTGGGGTCACTACGCATACGGCCTTACTCTTTCGAGAAGCAAAGAGCCCGATTCAGATGCGCTTGCATATAGGATCTGTCACTTCGGACAGGCGTCTCCTACATACAATCCCTGGCAACGGAACCCTTCGCCTTGACGGGAGACCATGGATGTCACTTATGTGATCCTCCACCTCATATTCAAATTGTAATTAATTATCGTGAATCATATTCACATAATTAATTCTTCCAAGGGAAATACACATCTATTCATAATAGAGTGTTTATTGGATATAATTAATTTAATCATATTAAATTAATCATTAATCCAATC
Source organism: Ottelia alismoides (assembly GCA_037367405.1). Classification (NCBI taxonomy): domain Eukaryota; kingdom Viridiplantae; phylum Streptophyta; class Magnoliopsida; order Alismatales; family Hydrocharitaceae; genus Ottelia; species Ottelia alismoides. The sequence continues at coordinate 217,952 of JAZKJV010001460.1, read as the reverse complement.
ATCAACAAACATGTCTTTTACTTGAATAGTAGGTAAATTCTCAAAATACGTATTATTCGAATTTTAATAATTAGAAAAATACACATTGACTTTCTCCGGTATTATAAAGTCCCTACCCGCTGTCATGGCCAGTACCGACGAGAGTGGGACGGACCACATACGTTGCAACCCACGACCCCAATGCTCTCCGACTAGGCACCACATCCGCCTCGGGAAAGGATAATACCAGATAGACCATCATGTACTTTGAGATGCTCATCGATTTTTCAACCGAAATTATACCATATAATATACATCAAAACATTTTTGATTATATTATAAGGAGATTTGCTAGACAAATCCCCAATCCTATTCAAGCAAGAGGGTTTTTCATGTAAATGTTGTCCTACAACTATTGTAGGATAAACTATGGTTTTCATGAAAGCAATGTTTGTTGATGAACCAATGATCAAGATCTAATATCTCATCATTGTGGTTTAGGCAAGTGTCATTCAATGAAATAATTATCTCTTTAAATATTTCACAAATATTTATCACTAATTATTCCAGAAAATTAACAATTAATTTTCATCATGATAATTGAATGACTTATCACAAGGTTCATGATCCAAGATGTCAATTTCCAGCAGTGACCCCCAATCACTAAAATTAACTTATCTTGATCAATTTAAATCCAAAAAATGCAAACTCAGTTTCCAAAGATTGCTTATTTGATTTATTAAAGAACCCAAGTGATAATACACGCATTTCGAGGCGGATTAAAACCGTAATTATCTCATTAATCACGTTTAAATCCGCAGTTCCCGCAACAGTGAATATAGGCATATTCAAAAAGCCATATCTTGAGCAAATGAAGTCTAAATTTAGTAAACTCAAGTCCTATGGTTTCCTTAATTAATGGGGAACAAAATCCAATTGAGAATTTCGTGTTTAAACAGTTTAAACAGTGCCGAAAAATTCAATTATACAGAGGTGCGAAAATTGAAATGCAGTAAAAATTTCGCAACCCTTTCAAGAACCAAATCGTCTAAGGTCTATGGATCATATCCAAAACCTTATTCAACATGGCTCTGATACCACTTAAAGGATATTGAGAATCCTTAAGCGCATCACGGAAGCGTGTCGATCGCATCATATGCAATCGGAGCAACTAGTCGCACTAGATGCTAGATGCAGCGGAAATTAAAATTTTAAAATTAAAGATGAAACCACATGATCACGAGAACACTTCTCGGATCGTTTCATCAAACCACAAAGTATAAGGAATACCTCTTGAAGCGTGGTTGTGATCGTGAGATCCCAAAGTAGAGATCCTCCTGTCTTAAGTCCGATTCACGAAGAACGCACTTGCGGGTGTGATGATGAGTCACGTTCCTTCCCGCAATCCTCGATGAAGATCCAAGCGATGGCTTCCTCGATTTCGTCAAACGAAATCCGTCGTCTTCCTTTAGAGCAAGAAACTCCAAAGAAGAAGGAGATCATCAAGTCGTCGAAGAAGAAGCCGAGAGTCTCTCCTTTCTCAATACAAAGTGGTCGGCCACTTAATGGAGAAGAGAAAGAGAGAGGGCGAGAATGAGAAAGAGAGAGAGAGAGTTGTAACCTTGCACAACTCTTAATGATGTACCATGGAAGGCTACCCTAGCCCTCCTTTTATATTAGTTTAGGATCCAATGGATCTCAATCCATGGGACACATGGATCCAACGGCCAGGCTTGGTCCATGTAAAATCAATGGCTATAATTATTGTTGGTTAAAACCAACAACATTTATTTATGATTAAATTAAATATATGTTGCAACATTATCAACACATTTTTAATTTAAAATAAATAAATTAGTTGAGAGATTAATCATCATAATAAAATGGAGATAATATTGCCTCCTAATTTGGTGGCTTTATTTCTCCTTTTATTATATTACATTATCTCTCAATTATCACAAAAATATCCACCAAATTAATTCCAAATTAATTTGTGAATATTTCAATCATGCCATTGATAAATATGTGAATCATATTCACAACCCAAACTAATTTGTAAATTACATTTCCAATTAATTAATTAATGTGAATCCAATCCACACTATTAATTAACAAATGCTATTTACATAAATTCTCTCTCTTCAATATATGTATATTATAAATCATATTTATAATACACAAATATTATGGATAGCATTATCCACGTTCTCTAATCCTTGATAATTAAATCTTATTTAATTATCTTAGATAATCATTCTCACAATATGAATCATATTCATATTATGCTTGATAATTAAATTTCATTTAATGATCAAGTTCTTCTTTCTTGGATATGCATTTCATCAAATGAATTATTCTTGAATTCTTTCTAGAATAATGTGCTTTCTCCGCAGATACTTGGAGATAAGGACATGGCGATTGTATTGTTCCACGTATAGTGACTTGGATGTTGAGATCTCGTCTCAAATCCAGATCGTACGAACCTCCTACAGATGCTTGATTAAATCAAAACCGCAAATCCAATCTTCTCATTGAATCTGAATCTCATTCAGATCAATGTCCAACACTTGGACTAAGATCGGATTGCTTCTCTACTGAAAGAAGTCACTAAAATCCAGACCTGTTTCATCACTCCTTCGGAATGGAAGCGTCATGGATATACAATCGTTTATGATCACATCACCCTCAGGTATTCCCAATTCCTGTACATCCTGCATACTGGAAGACCCATGGTCAACCCGAAGATCAAGATCTATTTTACACTGTCTTCTTCAGGATTTGATCACTAAGTTTCTCATTTGATCATTGGGATTTGGTATTGATCATATACTTTCCAAAAGCATATATCATACCTAGGTCTTGATCATATACTTTCCAAAAGTACATATCAAACCTACAAATTCAGTCAAGCTTCCAAAGCGAGACGACCGTGCACGGAATTTGATTCCATCAATATCTCATGAGTGAGCTCATGTCTTTCGGTTCAGTAATGAACCTGTATGATCCCTTTGAGAGATCGTATTACTCATATGCCCTTATATGCACACCAACGCGCCGGTGTATAGACCTTGGTTAGGTCATCAACCTATTGGTCTGTCAAATGTACATACTCAGACATATAGAAATACATCTGTCTCCGGTCAGAGGATGTGTGCCTATGCTGTGACAGCATTCAACATAGGACTTTTGTTATCTCGATCTCGTTAAGTCAACTCTTTGACCTAACTAATCTGACACCTCCGAATCTCTATTCCTATGCAGAGGACCTGCATCAAGAGGTCGGTCAGATATCAACCTATGTGAGAAAGGATTGCCATCTCCTACTCAGGCTGGAGATCACATCTTAACAATCATTTGCCGGTGCTTGATGAGTCCTCAATCTAACTCTTTAGATATTCATCCAAACACCAGCCTCTATGATTCAATAATTGAATCAACAGCTGTATGATCATTAAGATAGCCATGGTACATAACCCTAATTGTACAGAGAGACCTATTATGCAAATTATTTATTCTTCATTTCAGATCAGGGAATGATATTTGCAATAACATTTATTGCATAATGGCTCGCCGTGGGCTCACATGTCCAACAGATATATCTGTGGGCTTTGTTTTAGGGTTACCAAGCATGATGAGAAAGGTTGATTCCATCTTTATGGTTGATCGATTCTAAAAAATGACAAATTTTATTGCATGTGGAAAGACATCACATGCAACACATATCGTTGATTTGCTTTTTTAAGATATTGTTCGATTGCATGGTACTCCATGCTCTTTTAAATCCGATTGTGGTACACATATTAGAGTCATTTTTGACAAAATCTTTGGTCTCAGCTTGGCACTCTTTGCAATATAGCACTCCTAGCACCCACAAACTGAAGGGCAAACTAAGGTGGTAAACAAATAATCGGGAAATCTTCTATATTGTCTCACAGGAGATAAGCCTTTACAATGGGAACTTATTCGTCATCACACATAATTTTTTAATCGTATTCTTGATAATTTCGAGGGTTCGAGTATCCCCTGCAAAATTGTCCTACAATAGCTAGGTCAATTGTTCCACTAGAAATCACATTTTGAGTGGATTTATGAATTTCATATCACATATTTTCTTGATCACACAACTATCATACTCCAAGGTAGGCCAAGTGCTACGACTAAGGGCCTAAATTTACAATTTAGCTCAATTATATCAAGAAGTTCGAGCCAAACTCCATAGAGTCCATACGATGATCTAATTACCACACCACTCTATAATTCAGAGTAGGAGATCTTGTGATGCTTCACCTCTCGATAGTTCTTTCAACTTCCCACCAAAATTTAACTCAACACAATTTCGGTTCATTTCTATCCTAATTTCGGCAGTCTTCAACATTTCAGAATTTTTATCATACCACGACGATCTATCAGATACCAACCCCACCGAAGAGTTGGGCAAGTTAACTTTTCAAATTCTAGTTGGCAGAGTCTGGAGCACTTGAACATCACAAATGTCCGAGATATAGTTGTGTTGAGGCATTCATTGCCACGTCCTGCTCAAATGGAGGGAATGCCTAATAATTGACCGAACATGGATAAAGGAGGACGAATTGCGACAACTACAAATAAATCTCCTCTAGAATTACCTTAAGGCAATCTCGACGAAGCATGATTTTTCTCGGAGGAGCTGATGCACCAATTAATGCATACATTTATGAGCAATAGAAAGATCTACAATTTGTATTACTATGTAAATTATCAAATGTATAAAGTCATGTTGAAATTGTATTTTTATTTTAAAGGGAGGCAATGATCTAGTATCCTCTTCCTTGTATATGCTAGTGTTCTCTAAAATTTTCTTTCTTTCTCTCTTTTCTCCATATGTGTAGAACATTCTAGAGTAATGTTGTAACTTCTACCATGTTGTATGACCCATCTATAAATAGGGTTTTTGCCAAAAGAATGAAACATCAACAAGCATTTGAAATTTCAAGAAAATCCCACATCTCTCTTAGCTCTTTACATACTCTCTTGCTCTCTCTCCCCCTCTCCTCCTTTTTTCATTTATACTTCTCTCTCCTTATTCTCTCCTTCCTCTCGGTATTCCCTTTTTCTTCCCCTCCCTCTCTTCCCTTCATATTCCCTCTTCCTCTTTCCTTCTTTCCACCACACCCTTCTTTATTCTCTCCCACTTCATATCATTTTTGGTTGCATCTTTCTATTCCTACCCCCATTTTCCTCTCCTTTCCTCCATTCACAACCATAATCCACCATCGTCACCATCAGTTGTCACCACTACCACACCTCCTTGATCCGCCACATTCAACGCCAACCATGGACCTCCTTCAACTTGAGCGATAACCGCCTACCTCATACCACCCGATGTCTCCACCATCCACCACTCCTCTCGCTTCTCCATTATTGTTGACTTAAACGACTAATTGCCTCAACCTTTTATTTTTTTACCTTGAAATGATTAGTTATGTTGGGATCCTAAATCAAGATCAACGATTATTTGCTAAAAGTTTTATGGTTGTCTCACAAAAATTTAAACTTCTTCCTTTTTATACTCTTTTAACTTTATCATCTTTTGGTCTATTTTAGTTTGCATAAAATTGTCACCCTTTCATCCGTATCAATGTATATATGGTAACTCCCAATGATAGCTAAACATATGTAAACATCCAAATTTTAAGCACTTTTTTCATGCTAACTGAGGCCTGATATCCATTACCTTGGAACAGAATTAAGCTTGGTTCTTGCATGCACCTATTAAAAAGTTAATGTGTATGGTATTTTCTAATATTCCTTGGTCTCCTTAGGCTCATCTTTCGAGGCTCATTTCCTATTTCTCACATCATTTCCCAATTACTCACCTGCTCCGATATAAGCACTAGTTGGCCTTCTCCTTGTATGTTTAAACTCTCTTTAACATTCCGTCTTCATTTCATTATGTGGATTAACTTGTTAGCTGATGATATTTCACCTGAACATTTTTCCGTTGATTTACTTACACTAAAGCACCTACTTAAATGGTCTAGTGGTACTGCAGTGTGCCCACCACCCAAAAGACCATGGTTCAAATCCCCCATGTGGGGGTTGCGTTAGGTAGTCGACAACCAACATAAAAAATAATTGAATTATTCAACATTGGATTTGAGTAAGAATTTATGTAGCCGACCTACTTATAGTGGGAGAAAGCTTTGCTATTTATGTGTAATCACGATCCTGCTTAGCATCTTCACCTCTACAACCTCTACATTGGTTTCAAAAAAAACAAAGAAGCTCCTCTTCATTTCCATTAAAATCAATATGAAAAGTCAGCACTCTCCAAGAACCTTAAAAATTACACAAAGGAAGCACATATCAGCGAAGTTGTTGTCCTTTGCATTCCCTAACCATTTTCCATTGATTCAACATGAGAAAAAGGTGATGATAGCGAGTTTAGTAGGTATGGTGCTAGCCATGGGAACTCGTATAGTGAACCAATGAAGGTCTTAACTTGGAATGTAAGGGGTTCAGACGACCCGGATAAGCATTTGTCTATGGGATCCTTATTAAAGTCCTGGTTTTGTGACATTGTGCTGCTTCAAGAGACAACACTGCATGGGTCTCCCTGACTCCCTCTATGATTTGGAACTCTTTAGGCTCAATCACATATCGTCTTTTAGTGCAGTAGATGCAATTGGAACTGAAGGGGGGGGGGTACAATTATTACATGGAATGACCCATCCTTCTCTCTTATCTTGGAAGTGAAGGGCTAGTTTATTTAGTCGGCTTGTCTAACAAATTGATTGAACAATGGATCCTTGTTGGTTTCTTGTGTCTATGGGCCATTTCTGCCTGCACAGAGCTGACTCATGGGCTGAATTAAGAGATGTTCAAGGAAGATATCCTGTACAACCTGGCTAATTGGCATCAATTTTAATGTATCTTTACTCTCTTCAGATCATTCTCGCCTTCAGGGGGTGGGTGAGGGGGGCATGATTCGTGTGCTCTGTTGATTTTGCTAAAGTTATTGATGACCCGCAGTTAGAGGTCATTGATGCTATAGATACACGCTTCACCTGAAGGAACTCTAGATCCCATTCAAGGATTGATTGCTTTCTAGCATCAATTGAGCTCTTGGAATTGTATCCTCTTTCTTCAGCTTCCTCTAAACCAAGACCTCGCTCGGACCATACTCTTCTTGTGTGGGACTCTGGCGAGAATGTTGTTCCCTGGTCATTCTTTCGATTTGAGAAAGCCTGACTGCTAGAGGAAAATTTTAGGGAGTTGGTGTTTGAACATTGTTCTACAATTGAATGTAGTGGTTCTGCTACCTTGCGAATGGTTGTAAAACTGAGCTCTCTGCATGGCAGGATTTACCTTTATAAATAGGAGATCCGTGATCAGAGGGTGGCACGTCGTACAATAAGTAAGCATGAAGTGTTAAGGTTAGACACCTTAAAAGACTTCAGGGATTTAACCACCCTCGAGTTGTTGGAGAGAATGACATGGCACAAAATCATACATGAGGATGGCGATAGAGATCCAAAACAGACATGGATCAAAGAAGTGGCACAAACACTAAGTTCTTTCATAGAATGTCATGTAGAAGGTGCACGCATAATCTGATCCAAACTGTTTTAATAAATGACAGAAGAGTAGGAGATCGTGAGATGGGAAAAGAACTATCAGATTTCTTCTATAATTTCTCACGTAGAGCATATGGAAGACAATGGATATGGACAAGTCGGGGGACCTTACATTTAGCAAATCAACTCTCGAATTATCTGACCTGCAAAGTCATTGTTGAAGAGGTAAAAACAACAATATGGGCGCTAATCATAGAGGGAGCACTTGGCCCGTTTCCCCATCTTATTTTTTGGGAACTCTGGGAGGTGTTGGGTGCGGAGGTGAAGGATGTGGTAAGCGAGTTTTGAGGGGAAACTTTGGCTTTGAAAGGCTGAATAAGGCTCTCTTTTTCCTTCTACCCAAGAAAGACTATCGTGAGAGAGTAGAGGATTTTCACCCTATTGCTCCTGTTCACTGCTATTTGATTGTTGTGAAAAATTTGACGATCCGATTGAATTTTGTTATGGACAAGATCATCTCTCTAGTTCAATCAACCTTTATCCCTAAGTGACATATTAGGGATAGTATGGCAACTGCAATGGAGATTATAGTTGTCTGGAAAAGATGTCATTCACGTGGCCTCCTATGGAAGGTGGGTTTCTCTAAAACCCATGTTACGACTGACTGGCGCTTCACATGGGCAACATTGGTGAAATGAGGGTTCCCAGAGACGTCGATCACATGGATGAAAAGATGCGTGATAATGGCTTCATACTCTGTGCTTGTGAATGGTCATCCGGAGGGAGTCTATCCTTAGCGTGGAATCAGACAGGACTGCACCTTGGCATCCATGCTTTTCGTTATTACTGTGGACATTCTTGCTTGCATGGTTGAGCAGGCAACTAGTTTGGGTATTATAGAGGGTTAATTCCACTTTTACAGTATGCTAATGACCCAATATTCTTCATTGAAGGAGGTAAGGATGAGGCGTTGGGAATGGCAACGATCCTTGCTATTTTTGTGGTGCTCTCTGTTATAAAATATGAAGAATGCGGAAGCGATTGATAAACATAGCATAAACAAGAAAGATAGAACATGAAACACCTTGATTTTACGTGGAACCCTACTCCGTGAGGAGCGGGATGAAACCACGAGAGAAGCCCTCAAAGGGGCATGCTATGCATTGCTTTTTCTCAATGAGTACAAGAGGTCTGGGGCTCCTTATATAGCCTCTCCAGAGCCTCCAAGTCCCACCACTAGGCGGTGTGGGACTAAACACTGGATGGGGTAAATGGATCTCCTCCAGAATCCATTTACCCTGCTACAAACACAATGGGCGCATAACCAAATACACTAACACTCCCCCTCAAGCTGGAGCATGCAATGCTCAGCTTGGACAAACAAAAAGAAACTCAACTCAACGCTACAGGACACTACGGACAATATCAACCCAATGCGCACATTGCTGCAGTCGAGGACGTTGCTTCTCATGCCGTGCAGGTGAGGAGGACGAACGGGCTGGAGTGTGAGTCTGTTGAATCTCCTCGTTGGAGAGCATGTGCTCTGAACCGCGCCTATCAAAGTCACTGCAACTGGAAATGAGTCTCCTCGGAGTACTCTGGCCCGCCACAATAATGTGGACAACTTCTCCATCTCTGAAAAGACGTCGTGGCTGTGCAATCCTCGCCGGAGTCCACGGTCGCTGGAGAATGGAGTCTGAAATAAGTCTCCTCGTCGGAGAACTGGGTCTCTCCCATGTGGTTCAAAGAATGGTGCACTACTCTGGTGTACCTATGATACCGCATGAAAATCCTTGCCAACATGGCATAGGAAATGGTCCTCTATTCTGGAGTCCCTATGGCTCACATGAAAACTCTTGCCGAAACAACAATAATGGATGGGGACCACGAACAAATGATGGCAACATGTGCACATCTGACATAAGACCGCATCCTCGTGCGTATCTGAAACTGAGTCTCTCTCTGGAGAACTCGAACAATGGGTCTCAACATGGAGTGCCTCGAACTTGGACTCTAACCAATCTGTCGAGTCTGAACAACTACGCATCAAAAATGGGGCTCGAAATCTGAACGTCGAGTCTGAATCTTGCGCATGGAGAATCTTCATCTGAAAACCGTAGAGTCTGAAAATTGACTGATCTGACGAATCTCTGAATCTGGAAGAAGACCTGTGACTCTACTTATATATATACTCCCCCTTTCTCCCATACTTGTCGGAAAACATGAATGTCGATCAAGTTGGGAGAAGACAAGATAATGGGGAAAAACATGAATAATTCTCGAAAAATTTCTTGCGGCTTTTCATCATTTTTTTTAAATCCGTCACTTTCTTTTTTTTAAGCCGTTTCAATCATTTTTTAACGGTTTTTTCCTTTCTTTTCTTTTAATAGCCGTCATATTTTTCTCTTTTTTTCCGTCTGCCATTTCATTTTTTTAAAACAAACGACCACGTGAGCTTTAAAACAAGTAGCCCACATTTTTTTACATGACCTGCGACTCTCTCCCCCCACTTGCAATAATACTCCCCCCTTTTTTTAATGGATCTCGGCTGGGCCCAACACATATTTTTTTTAAAAAAATTTGGGCCATTACCCCTAGGGTTCCCATCTCCTTGTAAATCCGCCCCCCTTTGGGCTTCTCTTGCCGCCGCCAAACAGGGTGCGGGGGGGGGGGCACCGACATCGTGTTTTGTGCGAGGAATAGATGCATCGCCGCTGGGTCAGAAGGCAGAGGACCGCCTGGAGGTCGAGTGGGGGTTAGGTCTCACGATCGAGCCCCCCGGAGCGCGCGCTGTCGTGGGAAGAGGAGCACTTCGCGTGGATGTGGACAGGATTCGAAGGAGAGCGGGATTCGGATGGGGCCTGCTGGTCTTGAAGATGCCGCCTAGGAGGAGGGCTAGTGCACGAGGGGCCTGGAGCTCGCCTGAAGCACACAAGGAGCTTGATGCTCCGCTGTGGGAGGTTGCACCGCCGCCGTGATGCGGCCTGAAACTAGAGAGAAGAAGAGGCTCGACCAGGTGTTGCGTGGGTGGTGCTTGGGCTCACGGGAAGAAGAGGGTCAACCACTGCCTCCTGTGGATCTTCTTTGCAGGAGGAAGGTCGTGAGGGGAAGTCGCGCCACTGCGAGTCTGAAAGAGAGGCGCTGCCTCTCGCCTGGAGGCGCACGAGGCTTGGAGCCGCATGAGAGGGCGCCGGTGCTTGACAGGAAGGGCATCGTGCGGAGGGTGCACAGCAGGGGCAGCCGCCTGGAGGCACCTTATGGCTTGAAGATGGGGGCGCCGCCGCCTCCTGGTTATCCTGGAATGACGAAGGTGGAATGGATGAAGATAGGAGGGGGTTCGAGCCCCACTTGTTCTTGCGACGCCGCCTGGACTGCAAGGAGCACCTTGGAGTGATCTGGAGTGCCGCACTGTGTGGCTTGTTGGGAAAAATAGAAGAAGATGTTTATTCCATCAGCCCTATGCTCTCTTATATAGGAGAGTAGCCTATGGGTAAATTACATAAAGCATACGGTAGAAAAGAAAAATAACAGAGAAATACAAAGTAAACTAATATATGTTTACACACCCCCTCAAGATGGAGCATAGATGTCAATCATGCTCAGCTTGGACGCACACTTCTGAAATGGGCCTCGTAGTAACGCCTTGGTGAATATATCTGCCGTTTGATTCTCTGAACTAACATGGGATGTAGCAATGAATCCCTTCTGAATCATGTCACGTATGAAGTGACAGTCAACCTCGATGTGCTTGGTTCGCTCATGGAATGCTGGATTGTTTGCAATGAACAAGGCTGCCTGATTGTCACATTCTAAGGTCATAGGAAGTGGGACTTCTATACATAGATCTGTAAGCACAGCCTTTACCCACATCATTTCTGTGCTAACCTGAGCCATAGCCCTATATTCAGATTCAACACTAGACCTGGCTACCACCGTTTGTTTCTTGCTCCTCCATGAGATTAGATAATCTCCAATGTAAACCGCAAACCCAGAGGTGGACTTCCTGTCCTTGGGACACCCTGCATAATCTGCATTTGCACAGGCTGAGATGGAGATCACCTTGCCTTTCTTGAACAGTATACCCACGCCTGGTGATGACTTGAGGTACCTGAGTATCATCTGTATTGCATCCATGTGAACCTGACGTGGTTGTTCCACGAACTGGCTCACTCGATTCACAACAAAGGCTATGTCAGGCCTGGTAATAGTGACGTATAGGAGTTTGCCCACCAGTTCTCTGTATCTTCTCCTGTCCACCTCCTCTGTATCATCATCATATAGCTTCATGCTGGGATCCATTGGTGTTGTAGCAGGCCGGCACCCAAGCATTCCTGTCTCACTCAACAGATCCGTAACATATTTTCTCTGCGACATTACTAGTCCATACGGATTTCTGGTAAATTCCAGCCCCAGAAAATATCTGAGGACTCCAAGATCCTTAGTAACAAACTTGTTGCCCAGCTTTTCTTTCGCCTTCTTTATTACTTGTGCATCATCTCCTGTAATCAAGATGTCATCTACATAAATCATAATTGCAATAATACCTCTGGAAGTCTTCTGTACAAACAAGGAATGATAAGCATTAGAGCGTTTGTATCCCTGTTTTTCAAAGAGGTCTGAGAGCTTCTGAAATCATGCTCTGGGACTCTGCTTAAGGCCATAGATAGCCTTATGAAGTCTGCACATCTTGGAACATTCCCCCTTAACAGCAAAACCAGGTGGCTGTTGCTTGTAGACTTCCTCCTGTAAGTCACCATATAGGAACACATTCTTCACATCCAACTGATATAGTGGCCACTCACGAGTAACAACAACAGACAACAAGATCCGTAGGGTAGAATGACGGGCTACTGGCGAGAATGTATCAAGATAGTCCACCACGTATGTCTGTGTAAAGCCACGAGCAACAAGGCGAGCCTTGTGTCTATCAATACTGCCATCCACATTCTGCTTGACTGTAAATACCCACTTGCAGCTCACTGGGGACACATCTGCAGGTATAGGAACTAGACTCCAAGTTCCTCTAGATTGAAGAGCTGCCATTTCTTCCTCCATTGCTAGACGCCATCTATTGTCCTTCAGAGCGTCTTGGTAATTCCGTGGAATATCTACAGCTGACAAAGCTACCACAAAGTTCTTGAAGTTACCATATAGTCGTTCAAATGACACAGAAGCTGCCAAAGGATATGTAGCGCAGCTCCTCTTCGATTTGCGTATAGCAATAGGAACATCTAAATCAGCCGTATCCTCATCTGCCCTCTGCAACACATCCTGCTCAGAAACATCATTAGATCCATCACGAGTAATATCTTCAGAACATATCTTAGGCGAGCTAGGTGATGAGTCTTGACCATGAGCTGGAGGAGGCCTGCGGTTATAATGAAAAAGGTAGTGGTGAAACAGGAATAGAAGGTAGAGGAGCTGGTGGTGATGGTGGTGGTGGTGTTGGTACTGGTGGTGGTGGTGGCACATAGATGGCATCGGTAATAGGTGGAGGTAGTTGCTGATCACCTGAGGATGAGAAATACATTACGGACTCAAAAAATGTAACATCTGCACTAACAATATACCGCCTGCGCAATGGATCAAAACACTTGTACCCCTTTTGAGTTCTGGAATACCCAACAAATACACACTTGACAGCCCTAGGAAAGAGCTTGTCAGTACGTGGAGACAACTGGTGGACAAAGGCAACCGAACCAAACACACAAGGAGTAAGAGAGAACAGATCCTTACCAGGAAAGATAAGGGAGAAAGGAATATGTTCACCTAAGACAGAGGACGACATGCGATTTATTAGGTAGCATGCTGTGAGAACCGCGTCACCCCAGTAAGAATAAGGAGCATGACTCTGTATAAGAAGTGACCTGGTGACATCTAATAAGTGGCGATGTTTCCTTTCAACGATCCCATTTTGTTGAGAGGTATAAGCACATGATGTCTAATGGATAATCCCTTGGGATGAGTAGTAATTGGCTAGGACATGAGTACACAATTCCAGGGCATTATCACTTCTCACAATTTTAACATATGTGGAGAAAACATTACGAATTTCATTAAGAAAATGGATAATAATATTCTCTGCTTCAGATTTATTTTTCAACAAAAATACCCATGACACACGAGAGAAGTCATCCACAATAACTATATAAAATCTGTGTCCCTGATGATCAGGAACACGACTCGGACCCCATATATCAATATGAAATAACTCAAACTTGGAGGTACTACTCCGACCCGGACGACTGGGAAAGGTAGACCGGTGATGCTTTCCCAACTGACAAGCCTCACATTGGATGGATGTGTGAGGCAGACCCTGGGGTAACACACGATGCTACTTCTGAAGCGGTAGATGTCTAAAGTGCAGATGCCACAACAGAGGAGATACGGATCCAGTAGGTAGGGATGAGGTTCCAACAAAAGGAGTCTGATTGAGGCGATAGAGGCCTCCTTGCTCATAGCCACGACCAATCACGTTGCCCGTAAGGATGTCCTGAAAAATAAGAGAAGATGGATCAAAGATTGCCCGACATTGTAAATCCTTTGTAATCTGACTGATTGATAATAAATTCATTGAAAAATCAGGCGCATGTAACACATTCTTGAGCTGCATAGAAGATGTCAGTCTAATCTCCCTCTGACCAGTAATTGGGGAATGTGTACCATTGGCAATGACCACTGTTCAGCATGGAGGAATCTGAGAATATCCTGTAAGTAAACTCTGATTTCCACATAGATGATGTGTAGCGCCCGAGTCCATAATCCAAGGTATTGTATCTGATCTACTACTGGTAAATGCAAGTATGCTACCTGATGCACTGGTAGACGCAGAGGCAGATGCAGCAGCATCAGATTGACTCTCAGTAGTGGGTGCTGGGCCAGATGGAGGAATAATGCCCCTTAGACGGGCAACTAAATCATCGAACCGCTGATCCAAAGTGGCAGCAGATGGAGGCTCTATCTGCTCAGCGACTCGTGCAGATGCAGGAAATCCATGCTTAGAGTAGCATGTGCCTTCATTGTGTCCGACGCGAAGGCAATAGGTACATGTTGGCTGAGTGCGGCCTCCTCTGCCACGAGGTCCACGTCCACGGGTCTGATGATGAAATCCACGACCCCTGTTGGTGGCCATGGCTGAAGCATTCTGATTCGTGGCCGTAGAAGGGACGGTGATGCAACTCAGTCTGTGAAAGGCTACCTCCATGGGAGGAATAGTAGAGTCGGCCAAGATCTGGGATCGTGCCGGCTCATACTCTGGATCAAGTGCAGCAAGGAAAACACCCACCATAGTCGCATTCTGGTATGTCTTCTGTTGCTCTGGCGTGGCTGTCAGGGGCATGAAGCTGTATAGCTTCTCGAACATCCCTCGCAGGGATGTGTAGAGTGAATGTAGAGGGCGACCATTCTGCTTTATAGTGAATATATCATGCTGAAATTGCAGAATCTTTGTCTCATTCTTCGCTTGAGAGTATGTGGCCGCCAGAATATCCCACGTCTTTGGCCGTGGGCTGATGAAGAATATCGTTGGCAATCTCGATTGCCAAAGTTCCAGATAACCAGACTTTGGCGTATGCATCATCGGCCTTCCATGAGGCATTGGCTCCAGTCTTCTCAGCAGGCTCTTCTTCGGTAAGAATGTGCTTCTTACCAGTTGACTTCATCATACTCATGAACTGCATCGCCCACAGTTCATAGTTCGTACTGTCCATCTTTACGATAGGCGCTGGACCACGAAAGGTGCCAATAGATGGAATATCCGCCTTGCTTTCTGACATACTGGAAACCGAAGACTGGAGCGATGAACTGAAGATAAGATTCATCTATACGGACATAGACGGGTTTAGTTGCAGGTGTAGACTTCAAGCAACTAAACCCATTTAGTTGACGGTGTGCGCTCTAGACGGTGATTCAGAGGCACACACACATGCGCTTTCAGGAGCGCACGCACGTGAGATGAGGCGCGCACAGAGCGCTGAGATGCGCGCTGGAGGGCACGGAGATGCGCGCTGAAAAAGCGCACAAGGGCGCGCTGAAACGCGCTGGAGCACTCTAGAGGGCGCAAAGATGCGCGCAGGTGCAAGCGCGAGGGCGTAAGAGCGTGCAGTTGCAAGAGCACGCAACGCACGGGAAGTGCCTACCCACTGGAGGCGCACACGCGCGGAGAGGCGGAGGAGGCGCCGGCGGCGGAGAGAGTGGCTCGCGGGTGGGGGGTAGGAATAGGGTTAGGGTTTCAAGAACTCCGGTCTAGGACCGTCGCTCTAATACCATGTTGGGAAAAATAGAAGAAGATGTTTATTCCATCAGCCCTAGGCTCTCTTATATAGGAGAGTAGCCTATGGGTAAATTACATAAAGCATACGGCAGAAAAGAAAAATAACAGAGAAATACAAAGTAAACTAATATATGTTTACACGGCTGAATCTGGAAATCCAGAGATCTTGGCTGAATCTGATCTGGACGGAGCCCTGGCAGCCAATGAAATTCCTCTGAAGCTTTGATCATAACAAGAAATCTAGGGTTTTAGAAAAACCAAAAACAGACTCTTGAACTTGAACACGAGCAACACATTGAATATGAATATAAGAGTTGATCTTCAAGAAATAAACATCATAATCGACTCTCGACCAAATAATAATAATAAAAAACTCCACGAGAATCGAACTCGCTCTGATACTATGTTATAAAATATGAAGAATGCGGAAGCGATTGATAAACAGAGCATAAACAAGAAAGATAGAACATGGAACACCATGATTTTACGTGGAACCCTACTCCGTGAGGAGCGGGATGAAACCACGAGAGAAGCCCTCAAAGGGGCATGCTATGATTTGCTTTTTCTTAATGAGTACAGGAGGTCTGGGGCTCCTTATATAGCCTCTCCAGAGCCTCCAAGTCCCACCACTAGGCGGTGTGGGACTAAACACTGGATGGGGTAAATGGATCTCCTCCAGGATCCATTTACCCTGCTACAAACACAATGGGCGCATAACCAAATACTCTAACACTCTCTGGTTTAGTGATGGACAAAAAACAAATCGAGCTTGATCCCCTTTGGGAAAACAGAGGACATATTGGCATGTGAAGACACTGTAAGTACAACTCGTGTCACCCTTCCTGTATGGTATCTTGGTCCCTCCTTAATCAATGAAAGACTTGGAACTGCTGTCTGGTTATATAGTCGAGAAGATGGAGAGAAAATTGGCTGGGTGGAACGCTTCATTACCATCTAGAGGAGGTTATCTGATCCTTGTGAAGTTGGTTCTAGCTGCTATACTTGTCTTTTCTATGTCACCACGGCTTCTACCCGTTGGTATCCAATATCGTCTGGATATAATTATGCACAAATTCTTCTGGGGCAAAACATCCCACTTTGGACTGGGAATTCACCCGGTAGATTGGGATACGGTCATTCTCCCAAAAGTAGGTGGTATTGGAGTTCCATGACTAGAAACTATGAACAACACACTCCTAAAGTGGATTGCCAGGATTTGGGGCAGAAATGAGGACTTATTGCAAATTTATTCGCAAAATTTATGGAATTCAGTCATATGAGCAGTTATCTTTTCGGTCTTCTTTCTATACCTCTGCCTTTTGGAAACATTCATCCTCCAGATCAAGCTAGAATAGAGATCAATGAAATATAATATAAAACTCATTCTGAGATTTTGGATGACCATTGTCTCTACCGGTCTTACTTTGGCTCTTCAAACATACACATGCTATACAAGTAATGATTGTTGTGGTGGAATATTCAACTAAAATAAATTTGGAGCCAAGGAGGAATTATAAGTAACAATTCAACAGCCACAGGGCTAAAGGAAACCTTATTCTCGAACTCTCTTTTACGAAATCTCCTACTAACCTATTTACACTCCTTACTCATTGCTGGGGCTTTTATATGTAGTGTATAATTTTGATTCGAGCCTAAATTTCTTAGAGGGTTCTGGGCTTATGTTATTAATATAATGGATTTTCATTTCCTTCTGAAAGAGCATTAACATAGTTAACCCCTTCCTCCTAGAAGTGACAATTGTAACTCGAAGCTCTTGTATTACTTTATAGCGGTGAAAAAGAAATGACCAACCCGATGATCCAGAAGATGTTCTTAAAGAAACTTTGGCATGCTTATTAATTACTTGAAAGAAAGATGACATATATTTAAATTTGGAAGACAATGTAATCCCTAGATATTTATATCTGTCCTTGATAAAATAAAAACCTACTGCATCAAGTCATGTATGCTCACAATACACTTCATCACCAAGTTCCCACATATGTGACAGCGTAGAGTAAAGTAATAATTTCAGTCAAGAAAGCTTAATAGGTCAAGAAGGCTTACTTGGCCTTCAAAGAGAAGCTATGATGCATGTACTTTTTGGAGACCATTGGTTCATTTGGAGGATGAATGCTCTGACAAAATAGAAGTCTTTGCTTAGATACTGAGGCAGGATACTTTGGTCATAAAATATCACTGGATAAATGGATGGTAGAGGAGACGTGTGTTGTTTCAACATGCATATGAAATTGCAAAGAAAATTTTCTCTGGTATTGACTTTGGTAGAAAGGTTTGGAATTTTGGAGTTCTTGTCTAGATGTTTGGATCGTTGTGCCTTCTTCTAAGGTGCAGATATGCCCAAATGACGTTGTAGGAAGATCATTTTCACAAAGCTTTAGTTATCGTGGAATCAAACGATCAGGGCGATTTTCTGGCATGAGAAGATATCTTACATGAAAAATGTATTGATTAATGCCTGGAGCTATTGCACCTTTGGGATTGTTGGGAGAAGAATTATTCATCCATTAGAATAGACTGAGGGCTCTCTTATATAGGAGAAAAGCCCTTGGGTTAATTACATGCTAAGTCCTGAGAAAAGATAATAACATAGAATAGACATAGGAACATATATAAATTATCTTAACACTCCCCCTCAAGCTGGAGCATATATATCTATCATGCTCAGCTTGGAACAACACTTCTGAAAAGGACTTCGAGATAGAGCCTTGGTGAAGATGTCGGCTATCTGATCCCCTGCCAAAATATGAGAGGTAGCTATGAGCCCTTTCTGTATCATGTCTCTGGTGTAATGACAGTCCACCTCAATATGCTTTGTTCGCTCATGGAAATCAGGATTATTAGCAATAAATAATGCAGCTTGATTATCACATAAGAGTCGCATTGGAAGAGGTACTTCAATAGTAAGATCAGTTAACACCGATCTAACCCACATCATCTCTGTACTTCCTTGTGTCATGGCCCTGTACTCAGATTCTGCACTTGATATGGCTACTACAGTTTGCTTCTTGCTCTTCCACGAGACAAGTGAGCTTCCAACAAAGACTGCAAATCCCGATGTAGACTTCCTGTCTATGGGACAACCTGCATAGTCTACGTCCGCACATGCTGTCACCTCCAGGGATGTATCCCTACGGAATAATAGACCAGTTCGAGGTGAATTCTTCTAATATCTCAAAATCATGTAAATGTCATCCATATGCACCTTTCTGAGCTGCTCCATGAACTGGCTAACTTTGCTCACTGCAAACATGATATCTGGTCTGGTGATAGTAACATATAGCAGCTTCCCAACCAGTTCTCTGTATCTCCTGCTATTTACTTCCTCAGTATCCTTGTCATATAGCTTCATACTTGGGTCCATAGGTGTAGTGGCAGGCTTGCATCCGGTCATACCTGTCTCAGAGAGAAGATCCATCACAAACTTCCTTTGAGTCATCACTAGACCACGCTGGTTTCCGGCAAATTCTAGCCCCAGAGAGTAATGAAGAGTACCAAGGTTCTTAGTCACAAACTGTTGACCTAGGAATTCCTTGGCTAGTCCAATGCCATGAGCATCATCACCTGTAACAATAATGTCATGTACGTAAACAAGAATGACAACCGTACCTTTCTTTGTCTTCTGAACAAACAGTGAGTGGTCCGCAGTAGATCTCACAAAGTCATGGTGTTCAATCAACTCCGATAGCTTCTCGTACCAAGCTCTCGGACTCTGTTTCAGCCCATAAATCGCCTTATGTAGCTTGCACACACTCTGGGACTCCCCTTCAGCAGCAAACCCAGGTGGCTGCTGCATGTATACCTCCTCCTGAAGGTCACCGTAGAGAAAGGCATTCTTGACATCAAGCTGATATAACGACCAATCTTTTGAAACTGCTACAGAAAGTAGGATTCGCAGTGTCGAATGTCTCGCAAGTGGAGAAGACGTTTCATGGTAATCCACCCCATAAGTCTGGGTGAATCCTCGTGCCACAAGCCTTGCTTTGTAGCGATCCACGCTACCATCTGCATTGTACTTGATGGAGAATATCCACTTACAACTGACAATCGATGCACCATTGGGAGCGGGAATAATGCTCCATGTTCCTCGAGACCGTAACGCTGCCATTTCTTCTTCCATTGCCTGGCGCTACTGCTTGCTCTGTAATGCCTCTGTGTAAGTACATGGGATAGTAACTGCGGATAGTCCCACTACGAACCTCTTGTAATCATCAGATAGGTGATTTAGAGAAACATGCGCTGCAAGCGGGTAGGTAGCACACTTGCGTCGAGGCTTCCTGAGGGCAATAGGAAGATCATCATCCCCCCTATCTTGATGGTCTAAATCACCCTGTATGCCATGAAGAACGCCAGTAGCATCAGTTGGAACAATGTTATGATGACATATTTGTGGCGTGCTGGATGATGTGGACGGCCTAGGAGCAGAGCTGCCAGTAGTTGATCTGCGAGTGTAAACCAAAGGTAGGAAACACTGTGGAATAGCTGGAGGTGGTGGTGGCGGTGGTGATGGTTGTGTTTGGTGTTGATTACCATGAGATCCATTTGTGGAAGAGACAGTGGAGGAGGAATAACAGTTTCCTCTCCAGTAGTGCTATTGGATAGCCTGTCATCTGTGGGAGAGAAATACATAATGGATTCAAAGAAGGTACATCAGCACTCACATAGTATCTTTTGCCAACAGGATCAAAGCATCTATACCCTTTTTGGGTGCGAGAATATCCGACAAACACACATTTGACCGCTCTAGGTGAGAGCTTGTCACGACCAGGATTGAAATCATGGACAAATGCGACAGACCCAAAGACTCTGGGAGTAAGAGAAAATAGGTCCTTCTCGGGAAACACAATCAAGAAGGGAATTTTCTCTCCAAGACTAGTTGACGGCATACGATTAACCAAGTAACCAGCGGTGAGAACAGCATCCCCCCAAAAAGAATGTGCGGTACGACTCTATGTCAACAA
Organism: Ottelia alismoides; assembly: GCA_037367405.1. NCBI lineage: Eukaryota > Viridiplantae > Streptophyta > Magnoliopsida > Alismatales > Hydrocharitaceae > Ottelia > Ottelia alismoides. Next base: position 197,163 of record JAZKJV010001460.1, on the reverse strand, counting down.
TGTACGCGTGACATCAAGAAGATGGTGATGTTTTCGTTCCGCCACACCATTTTGTTGTGAAGTATAACTGCATGAAGTTTGATGAACAATACCCATAGAACGTAGAAATTCTGATAAGTGAAGAGTTGTAAACTCCAGTGCATTATCTGTACGAATGAATTTGACATCTGCAGAGAAAATATTTTTGATTTCCAGAAGAAATTTTTTAATGATAGCACCTGCCTCAGATTTGTGTTTCAACAAGAACACCCACAACAATCTAGAATAATCATCGACAACAACCATATAATAACGATGTCCCTGATGATCAGGAACACGACTCGGACCCCAAATATCAAAATGAGACAACTCAAAGAACCGACTACTATGACGACTTGGACGACTCAGAAAGGAAGAGCGATGATGTTTCCCAAGCTGACAGGCTTCACAATTCAATGTAGTACGGGTGGATATCTGTGGTAGAAATGACTTAGCTTCTGCAGCGGAAGATGACCAAAGCAAAGATGCCAAAGTAGTGGTGAAACGGGTCCAGAAGGAAGGGTAGCAACTCCAACGCATGATGGTAAGGCAAGCCTATACAAGCCTCTCTGCTCACGGCCATGTCCAATCACCCTGCCAGTCAGTATGTCCTGAAACACAAAAGAGGATGGATCAAATATGGCACGACAATAGAGATCTCTTGTAAGTTGACTAATTGGCAACAGATTCATCTGAAAATCAGGTGCATATAAGACATTTTGAAGAGTGAGGGAAGGTGCAATAGATATCTCCCCCTGACCAACAATGGGCAATCGAACCCCATTAGCAATAACAACTGATCTGCCAGGTGAAAGAGCTCTGTTGGTAGAAAATTGCGTCCTGTCGCCACACATATGATGGGATGCCCCGGAGTCCATAATCCAATCTGTCAGGTCCGAATATGAACTACTGGTGAACGCATAATGAGTACCTGAAGAGCTAAACGACGCTCTGGCGGATGCGGCAACCTCTGTGGCTACTGGAGACGAAGATGCTGGAGTAGTCATCATCTCACGGAGCCTGGAGATAATGTCATCAAGGCGAGTGTCTGATGTAGGTGCTGCGGAAATCTCTGTCTGCTCAGCAACTCGTGCTGAAGCTGGATACCCATGCTTATGGAAGCATGTCTCCTCGGAGTGGCCTGGACGATGGCAATGAGCACATGGGCCACGATGTCTACCACCTCCTCGACCGCGCGGTCCTCGACCACGAAAGTGAGATGATCCTCCCCTGCCTCTAGTAGCAGCCATAGCCGAAGGAGTAGGCTGCGCAGTGGTCGCTGAAGTAGTAATCCTGCTCAAGCGCTTATAGACCTCTTCCATTGGTGGAATAGTCTCTCCAGTCAGAAGTTGAGTACAAGCTGCATCGTACTCAGGATCAAGAGAAGATAGAAAAACTCCAGTCATGGTGGCGTTTCGATAAGCATGTTGCTTTGTGCTGGTAGTGATGGGCATGAAACTGTGTAATCTCTCAAACATGCCCCGCAGGTGAGAGAAATGAGAATGGAGCGGGCGACCATTCTATTTGGTCGAGAAGATATCGAACTGCAATTGAAGTATCTTGCTTTCGTTTATCGACTAGCCATACGTATCCACAAGTATATCCCACATGGCCTTCGCAGTGGGCTGATTCACAATATCATTGGCTATCTCCGTAGTCAGTGTCCCGGAGAGCCATATGCGTGCATAAGCATCATCTTGTTTCCATGTTGCATTAACCCCAGTCTTGTCTGCCGGCTCGGAGTCAGTCAATATGTGCTCCTTATTGTAGCACTGAATGAGGGTACGTAACTGCATAGACCAAAGCTCATAATTGGTCCCGTCCATCTTCATAATTGGGGTCGGTCCTTTGAAGGCACCCGAAGAGGAGAAAATGTCACCCTTGTTTTCCGCCATGATACGAAAAAGCCACGAAACACGGAACGACTGAGGGATATAATGAAAATGTCTTTGTCTACAAATCCATAAAAGAGATAGGTTGTATGTGTAGACTCATACAACCATCCCGACCTCCTCAAATGTGCCTCAACACCGGCAGCAGAGGTCTTTTTCTACGCGCCTAGGTCTGTGCACTGACTCTAGGCTTATTCGCGGCAACCCTAATGGACTGCACCATCACCGGCGGCAGCGGGGCTCCTTTGGGGCGGAACCGGGGCCGCAACGGTGCCCGGGGAACGAAGGGCAGCCGCAGCGGCGCCCTGGACAGCAGGCGGCAAATGTCTCAACAACGCACGGGGAGGGGTGGCGTACGGGGGGGGGGTTAGGGTTAGGGTTTTTGGGTGGGATACGGGAACCTCGATCTAGGACCGTTGCTCTGATATCATGTTGAGAGAAGAATTATTCATCCATTAGAATAGACTGAGGGCTCTCTTATATAGGAGAAAAGCCCTTGGGTTAATTACATGCTAAGTCCTGAAAAAAGATAATAACATAGAATAGACATAGGAGCATATATAATTATCTTAACAGGGATAAATTCCTGCAATCAAATTATATACTTTTTAACCATATCTAGTATATTATGGATGGTAAATCAACCTCAACTGGCGGCCCTTTTCATTTGTATAAAAGAAGGGGATGTAGTTATCTGGATATCTGAAGCAAATTGACATGTCAATGAAGTTTACATTGTTTGATGCAAAATCTAGAGGTACCTATAGCAGCCTTACACATTTTCTTGTATATTGGTTGGATTAATTAGTTTAATGATTGGTCGGCCTAGCAGGTTCTTGGGAGATATTTTCCAGGTTGACAAATTTATCAAGTGGCATTTTGTATGAAGCTATAGAATAATGGTATTTATATACTCTGTGGATTGGTGCGACGAGACAAATTCAAAAGATCCAGTTTCTTGTTAATTGGAGTTTGTATGTGGAAGCTATGAATTGTTTGATTTTCCAGAGACTTTTCCTAATATTAATGTCATCGTCGGAATGTCGAATTTCAATCTTGTTGGGAAAAAAGAATGAAAGTTGTTTATTCCTGAGAACCCTAGGCTCTCTTATATAGAGGAGAGGCCTATGGGTAAATTACATAAGGTGGACATAAGAAAATAAAATAAGAGAACAATACAGAATCATAAATATATCTCTATATTCCCCCTCAAGATGGAGCATAAATATCAATCATGCTCAGCTTGGAAGAACACTTCTGGAATGGTCCTCTGAGCAAAGCCTTGGTAAAGATATCTGACATTTGATCTCCTGAACTGACATGAGAGGTAGAAATCAAGGCCTTCTGAATCATGTCTCTTGTATAATGGCAGTCTACTTCAATGCGCTTTGTTCTTTCATGAAATGCAAGGTTGTTTGCAAGAAATAGGGTAGCTTGATTATCACATTGTAACTGCATAGGAAGAGGTACATCTATATGCAAGTCTGCTAGCACTGCTCGAACCCACATCATCTCTGTGCTTGCTTGTGCCATAGCTCTATATTCAGATTCAACACTTAACCTAACAACAACAGTTTATTTCTTACTTTCCCAAGAAACAAGAGAACTGCCAACAGACACATCGATGTCCGAAGTAGACTTCCTGTCTTTAGGACATTCTGTATAGTCCCCATCAACACATGCAGAAACAGAAAGGGTTGCTCCTTTCATGCATAACAATCTTGCACCTGGAGAAGACTTTAGGTACCTCAATACCATATATATTGCATCCATGTGTACCTTTTGGGGCGACTCCATGAACTGACTAACCCAACTCACTGCAAAAGAGATATCAGGTCTAGTGATAGTAACATAGATGAGCTTTCCCACCAGCTCTTTATATGTCCTATCAACCTCATCTGTATCATCATCATATAACCTCATGCTGGGATCCATAGGAGTAGTAGAGGGTCGAAACCAATCATGCCTATCTCAACAAGCATGTATGTAACATACTTCCTTTGGGTCATCACAAGACCCTGGATATTCCTAGCAAACTCTAACCCTAAGAAATACCTTAGGGTGCCAAGATCCTTAATAACAAACCGACGACCTAGAATTTCCTTTGCCTTCTTTATCCCATGCACATCATCTCATGTAACAAGTATATCTCCAACATACACCATGATAACAACTGTGCCTATGGGTGCTCTTTGCACAAACAATGGATGATATGCATTTGACCTCGTAAACCACTGCTTTTCAATCAGATCCGAGAGCTTCTGAAACCATACCCTTGGACTCTGCTTAAGGCCATATATTACCTTATGAAGTTTACAAATTTGTTGACATCCCCCCAGCAACAAACCCCGAAGGCTACTGCATACAGACTTCCTATTGGAGATCTCCATACAAGAACCTATTTGTAACATCTAGCTAATATAAAAGGCCAATCACGTACCACATCATTTGAAAGGAGGATACATAGAGTGGAGTGCCGAGCAACAAGAGAGATAGTATCAGGATAATCCACTCCAAAAGTCTATGTAAATCCTCGTGCCACCAATCTGGCCTTGTAGTGATCAAGCAATCCATCTGCATGGTGTTTAACAATAAACACCCATTTGCATCTGACAACATATGATCCATTAGGAGCAGAGACCAAGCTCCAGGTACCACGTGACTGTAGAGCTGACATCACCTCTTCTATAGCTAGATGTCAATGACTATCTCTTAATGCCTCCTGATAATTCTGAAGTATTTCCACGTTAGATAGAGCAACGACAAACCTCAAAATTCCCCTGTAAGTCGATCAAACATAACCTGGGAAGCAAGAGGATAGAGGAACATGTATGCTTATGCTTGCTAAGCACTATAGGAACATCTAGATCATTAGGAATTTCCTCAATCCGTATATCAATCTCTTGCATTTGTTCCTGTTAAAGCACATCTCTAGGTCCATCATTAAAAACAATGTATTCAGAACAAACCTGAGGCATGCTTGATGACTGGCAATGACCATGAGCAGAAGTAGGCCGACGAGTTTAATATCGTGATAATGGTGGAACATGGATTGTGGGAGATGGTGGTATAGGAGGAGGCGATGAAGGTGGTGTAGTGGGTGGTGGTGGTGATGAAGTCATAGGAGGAGGTGACATGTAGACCTCATTATCTGAATCTGATAAAGTCAACCTATCACCTGTAGGAGAAAAGTACATCACTGACTCAAAAATATGACATCAACACTTCCTGGGCAATGGATCGTAGTATCTATGTCACTTCTAATTCCCGAAGTACCCAACAAACACACATTTGAAAACCTTAGGAGAGAGCTTGTTAAGACCGGAGACAACTGATGGACGAATGCATAGACCCAAAAATACAAGTGAGTGAGAACAATGTCTTCTCTGAAAATGCGAGAGAGAAAGGATTTTTCTCACCCAGAACAAATGATGGCATGCGATTCACGAGATAACATGCCGTAAGAACTGCATCATCCCATAATGAATATGGGGCACGACTCTGGATAAGAAGAGTTCGTATAACATCAAGTAAAAATGGCGATGCTTTCTCTCAGTAACACCATTTTGCTGAGAAGAGTAGGCACATGTCATTCGTTGAATAATACCACGAGATGAAAAGAATTGAGATATTGCAGGAGTATATAATTCTAAAGCGTTATTTGTTCTCACATATTTGATAGAAGAGGAAAAGATATTCTATACTTCATTGATAAAGGTTTTAGTTACATCCCCAACCTCAGACTTATTTTATAATAAAAAGATCCATGACAGAGGAGAGAAATCATCAACTGCAACATGGTAACATGTGTTCCTAGTGATCGAGAACACGACTCGGAACCCAAATATCAATATGAAATAACTCAAACGAGAAGCTACTTATTAACTCTGACGACTTGGAAACACAGATCGATGGTGCTTCCCCAGCTGACATGCCTCACAATGGAAGGATGAGCGAGGCGAGATCTGAGGGAAAACATGCCACATCTTTTGGAGAGGAAGGTGGCCAAAGCACATGTACCACATGAAAGGAGAGACCTTCCCTGTAGAATGAGAAGATGGACTAACATATGGAGTTTGGACCAGTCGGTAGAGGCCTCCCTGCTCTCGTCCACAACCAATCATCCTACCTGTAAGAATGTCCTGAAATACAAGAGGCGGTGGGTGAAAAATAGCACGACAATGCAACTCCTTTGTAATCTTACTGACGGACAATAAATTCATAGAAAAGTTAGGTGCATGCGATACATTTTGTAGACACATCGAAGGTGTCAAACTAATATCCTCCTGTCATGTGATCGGGGAATGGGTACCATCGACTATGACAACGGTTCTGCTAGGTGGAACCTGTCGGTAAGCCGCAAACTGATCTCTATCCCCACACATGTGGTGTGTTGCCCCTGCCTAGAGTCTATAATCCATTGTACTATCAGATCCATGACAACTAGTAAGAGCATATATGCTATCTGAAATACTGGCAGTGGTAGAGGTACTGGCAAAGACAGAAGCTGCAACATCTGAGTGGCCTACTAGAGTAGGTGAAGAAGCTAGAGAACTCCCCGAGGGCATAATATCCCTCAATCATACAACGAGGTCATCATACCTCTGATCTGAAGAAGAACATCAGGAGGGTTTACTTGCTTCGCTACACAAGTCGATGCGGGAAAACCATTCTTTGTGACTATTACTAGACCGGATATCTCCTTTGTAGTGAGCAAAGTAAGCCAATTTATAGAGCATCCACGGGCTCGCGTGGATGTTGATTCTAAGTTATATGAAGTCTTCTCTAGGTATATGGTTGTTATTTAACAGAGGATCATCTCTTGTCATGATAGTTTGTGCAGATGCTGACTATGCTAGATGCGCTAAAGACAGACGATCTAGGAGTTCTTTGGTCTCATGGAAAAGAAAGAAGCAGACCGTTGCTGCTAGATCTAGCACTGAGTCGGAATACATAGCTATGGAGCAGGGAAGCACAGAGATGATGTCAGTCAAATCTGTTCAGACAGACTTCGCTATTGACACACCTCTTCCCATGCAGTTGCTTGGCGATAACCAAGCTGCTCTATTTGTTGTTAACAATCCAACTTTTCATGAGAGGACCAAAGACATTGGTGTAGATTGCCATGACATACAAGATATGATACAAAAAGGATTTATCTTTACTTCTCATGCCAGTTCAGGAAACAATAGATGTGTTCACCAAGGCCCTAGCCAGGGGGCGTTCCAGAAGTGTTGTTCCAAGTTATTCATGGTTGATATTTATGCTCCATCTTCAGGGGAAGTCTTGGTGGTTGTTTTGTAATTTTTTATTTCTTATATATTTCTTATGTAATTTTCCATCTAGGGTTTCTCCTCTCCATATAGAGAGCCCTGTGGCCCTCTGAATAATTCAACTATTCAGTTCATCAAATTTTTTCCTTAGTAGCCATAGAGGGAATCGTTGGTTCGCTTCTCCCATAGTGTTAGATGATGTGATGCCATCACAAACCTCATAGTAGGGGTGCACATGGATCGGATTGGTTCGGATTTTAGCTTAATCCGTGTCCAATCCAACCTTAACGGATTTTTGTTTTTGCGAATCCAATCCAATCCATTGGATATCTAAATCCAATCCGATCCAATCCAACGGATTACGGATTGGATCGGATTGGTTCGGATTTTATACTTACGATTTCCCCCTCAAAAGTCTACTTTACACGTCTATACTTTAGAGCATACTAGACCTTGAACATTCGAATAATGATTTAAAAATCGGTCAAATGAATAGAAGTAAAGAAAAGGAAAAACACATCAAGTGAAAGTTGTAGAATTCCATTAAACCATTGTAAAAAGTTAAAGAACACATAATCGAACTAAAGGATTATATTGAATTTGAAATTTAAGTTTTCTTTAATAAATAATGTATTATTTTGTTTTTTACCATATATTTCCACCAAATGATTCCAATAAAAACAATACAAGTTAGATAAATAAAACATGTGATCTATATGATAGGATATTGATGAAGTCTATGATTAACTTAAAATGTTAAGCTATGCCAAATCCGTCCACTTGCAATAACATCTTTCAAGGCTCTATAATATGTCATTAAAAATGAGAATCATAGAACATTCATATTTGATTGAGTATGCAAGGAAATAATAACTTAAATATAGCCTACCAATTAGGCATCATGCCTCATTTAAAATAGACTTGAACTGGACTTTATTTGTAAGATTATATCTATAGTCAAAACACGCAAATCTATGAAAAATAAGAATAAAAAATATATATCAAATTAGAAATGAAAGGAATTGAAATAATGTTTATTTCTTCTTAGATGGCTATGCCATATTTGATTGTGTAATTGAGCTAATTTCATCACTAAACTAGGATTGCAAGTTAGAGCAAGTAAAATGTAAGAAGCAAAGGGATAAAAAATATATAACAAATGTACCATAAAACTATCCCAAATCTATTTTCTTTTAATGAAGATAAGAAGAGTGGCACCATTCGGAGGTCAAATGGTATCGCGTGGAAGGATATTATATTGTTTGATACGAGCGAAGACATCATGGGGAATGGGCGGTGGTAAAATTGTGTTGGAGGAATAACATTGTGCAAGAGGGAGGCATCATCGAAATAGACTAAGAGGGAATCAGGAGGAATTTTGGCGGCCAATAGGGAAATGAGAGAGAGAGAGAGAGAGGGAGCTGGGAGAGGAATAATCAAATATGGATTTATACTTTTACAAGTTATGATCATACTTTATTATTTTGGAGATTTAACATTTGCCTTTCAAGAGAAAAGAAAGAGTGATATCAAGAGGAGTTGTATCCAAGATTGATATGGAAAAAAATGACATGAGTGACATTGATTATTCGTTACAGAGATTTCAAAATAGGTGCACATATATTATGTATCTATGTATGTATGCATTTATGTATGTATGTATGTATCTACATTCACACATGTGTGTTAACGGATTAACGGATTGGATCGGATCGGATTTTGGTAAAGATCCGATCCAATCCGTACTTTAACGGATTTCAAAAATTCCAATCCGATCCGATCCATTAGAATGATAAAACCAAACCAATCCAATCCAATAGCATCGGATTGGATCGGATTACGGATTTTATCCGATCCGTGTGCACCCCTACCTCATAGCATCTGTGTTACCATCTTTCATTCGTGTTTATAATGATTGCTCTGTTTTACAGTTTGCTGTTATGAAAATTCACACTCACTCATATGGCAGCTACCTGTCCTTGTGCTTTATTACATTAAAATCCTCAACCAATGGCGTAATTCAATGTTAAGGATTTTGTTATAAATCCGATGCTCTCACAATATGCATGACAAGAGTGCTTAATGTTGATGACTACGGATACTGACACTTCTCATTTTTCTGTGTTGTTTACAACATTAAGGTTCTGGGAGAGGCTTATCAAATTCTGAGTGATCCAGCAAAACGTGAAGCATATGACAGAAATGGAAAAGCAGGGGTTCCCCAGTAAGTAACCGTATGAAAATTGGTTGTTATGCATCGTTCACACACACACACACGTGACACATGCATACTGAGCAAAAATACCAGTTTAAACATCTTTTTTTACAACACACTTTTTCACCATTTTTTACAAAGTGCAGTTTACATTATCCGAAGTTTTCATTAAATATACAAAGTAGATGTTGGTTATTACCTGCTTTGGAAAGACCCCACAAGTATGAACGTGCACACACAAGCAAAAATATTAGAGAGAGCCCTACACGCACCCACAAGTCAAATCTGTCAATAATCTTTAATAAGAGGAAGATGTGGATCCCATTTCAATTTTACCTGGTATTTGCAGTCCCTTTGTCACGTGTGAATCAAATTTATCAATCTGTAGATTGTTGTAAACTGAGCATTCTTGATGGAGGGGTTTGGGATCTTGATGAGCTGAGATTTGAATCACAATATGCTGGTATTATGTGAACTTATTCCATGGAGATATGCTGGTATTATGTGAACTTATTCCATGGAGATTCATTTTAAAATAACTTCAGATGAAGTTATAAGCCGAGGGGTAGCCCAATTTTTGTACAGACACACATACACATACATATATACTTTACAGATATACGGAACATGACATTTTCAATAGAGAACAATACATCTGGACTGTCCAGAATAACCAAACTTGAAAGTTGATAACGTTGCAAGGTTCATCTCTTTCTCGAAAAAAATTTAACTTTTTAGTGAGTGAGGTTGGTTATTCATGTTATCAGCATTTTGAACACTCTCTTCAGTGGGAATATACTTTTCTATTATGTTATTTTCTGAAAAATATTTTTTCTTTTAAAAGTTCTATTACTAGTGCAGAGATTCCATGATGGACCCCTCTGCTGTTTTCGGAATGCTTTTTGGGAGTGAGATTTTTGAAGATTACATTGGGGAGTTGGCATTAGCCACTGTTGCATCTGTTGGAAGCGAAGAAGAATATCAAGTTCCTGAAGTTAGGAAGCAAAAAGTTCAACAAAAAATAGCAGTAATCACATGAGCATTTTCCTCACAGAGCAGTTTTATGCAAATCTTTTTAGTGTATTTATCTGCTCACTAATTTGAGCTCACACAGTTGATCATCTAAGAATTGGTATGCATCTCTGTCATAGCATTCTGATGGAAAATCAATACATTACATCATACGTGCCTGCATACTATTTAGAAATAAATTTGTTTATTTTTGGTGCATCATCAGATTATTTCGCTTGTACGCTATATATTATTCCTTTATTCTTAAAGCCTTTTCTTTCATATTTATTTGATAACTCAATATAATTAGGATTCTTGCTTTAAAATTCCACGTACTTTGCAGTTTTTTCTTCTGATTGTTTTTCTAAATCGCTGATGGATATGTCATTTTTGGCTCTAAACAAGATGACCCTAATTAGATCTATTTGGAAGCAAAAAATGCATTTAACCAGCCTCACTTAAAATGAGAAAATGCTTGGTTGTTTTTTGTTTTTTTTTTGAAACAGCTATTCTCTTATACTTCTTTTGATGAAAATGTAGGCATTACAACAGGACAGAGAAACAAAACTGATTTTGAATCTCAAGGATCGTCTTCAGCCGTTTGTTGACGGCCGAAAGGATGAATTTATTTCTTGGGCAACATCTGAATCACGGCGTCTGTCTCAAGCTGGTAAGGGAATTATGAAGGCGCCTCTTTTTTTGGCAGGAGTCCTTGTGATGTATTGTGGACTTTCGATTAGATGCTGACTATTTTTCCTACGAAACTGCTGACTGACATCCTTTTTAAAATTATTTTGTTTTTGAAATTAACTTAGTAAAAGGAAATGACAATGATGGCTGAGAAACCGAGCTTACTAAAAAGTTACATGGATAGACATGAAGGAAAAATGCTAACATGTAGCCCTTTGCATTATTCTTTTTTTATAGAAGAATATCACTGATGAGGCACACACCCAAAACATAGGGCTGGCTCTGCTAATAACATAGGACATATCAGTCTGGTGACAATAAAATGTAATAGCTTGCCGACTAAAGTCATGTATCTAATGGTTTTCTCAACAAGATTCTCTTGAAGTAGTATGGCGTTGGAGATAAACATGATTAGTGGCAGCTTACAATCAAGTAAACCTTCTTTCACAAGAATATCAAGACGATACTTACGTTAAGATACCCGAAGTCCTCTCGAGTCAGTGTCTAGTCACTTTGATACCTAGAAAATACATGTGAAAATATGGGATAAAATGGGATAATAGTATTGAGGGTGTTTGGTCATTATAAAACAATAGAATCATAAACATTTAGAATGAAAAAAAAACAATAATGTCCTTATATGAATAATAAATACATAAATACTAAATAACAAAACATCAATATTCCTCCCTTAAGTTGGAGCATATCTATCAATTATGCCTAACTTAGAGATCAACAATGAAACACGTTTCTTCTGAAGAGCTTTGGTGAAAATATCTGCTAGCTACATCTCTATAGAAATATTAGTACTTTTCCCTTCACACACTGCATCCCTGATGAAGTGACAATTCACTTCAATGTATTGGTACATCTCATCAAAGATAAGTTAGTAGCAATTTATGGGGTAGGCATGTTATCGTAGTCGAGAGGAACTGGAGTTCACACACAAGCCAGATTCCTATAGGATTGAAACAAATAAATTAATCTCATAAGTGGATTGAGCCATGACTCTATATTATGCTTCTGTATTAGATCTGGAAACGACTGCTTGCTTCTTACTATGCCAAATGACAAGATTTCCACCAACAGAATTAGAAGTAAAACATTTGTTCTTGGGAGAACTGGCATAGTCTACATCTGCATATGTTCTTGGTGACATGACTTTGAGATTCAAATGAAATAAATGATGGTTTACAACAATGTAAACATGTATCTTCGGGGATTTCAAGATAATACACCCTCTATCATAGGTGTAGTCCTTCAGAACCATGAGTGATCTCAATCTCAAGAAAATACCATAGGTACCAAAGTCCTTAGTCACAGAAATCTTTTGTATAGACACCTTGGTTTTAAGAGTGTATGAACATCATCTTCAATAAAACCCATATCATCAACATGCACAACAAGGATAACACTATGCGAAGCATGTCTTGGAACAAAGGCATATTAATCAAATGCACTCCTATGAAAACAAAGAGAGTTGATCTTTAAAGCAAGTATGACAAATCACACTCTTAGGATTTGCTTTAAACCCTAAATGGCCTTTAGCAAACGACACACATGCTCCCCCTCTATCATATACCATTGTGGTTGTGTCATGGATTTCCTCGAGACTGCCATAGAGAGTTGTAATTCTTCATCACTATCTTTGTCAATTTTGAATATATGGTTTAGGGCATATACCTACGGAATGACCAACCATTGGTTTCTAAAAAAACAAAGATGATTGTATGGATTGATCCCATCTTGGCCATCGAAGAAAATATCTCAAAGTAATCTACTCTATAAGGCTGAGTGGAACCCTTTACTAATAATCCATACTCCAGTATGCCTATGGATCCACTTAGAGCATAATTTATAGTCAATACTTATTTCAGTCAACATGAGCAACATCTACAGAAAATGGCACAAGATCCCAAGCACCCCAAGAAACAAGAGAATGTATCTCCTCATACATAGCTTGTTTCCAACCTGAATCCAAAGAATTATATTATAATCACGTGGAAGAGGCATAGCCATAAGACAACAACAACAACAAAGCCTTTTCCCACATTTAAGTAGGGTTGGCTACATGGATTTTCTACCTCCATTCAGATCCATTTTGCATCATTCTTGGGTTTAAACCCGAAAACTAAGATCCTTCAGGTAATCTCATTCCAACACTTCTTCGGCCTTCCTCGCCTTCTTACCCAGCTTAACATCCCAAATCTCACATCGTCTAACTGGTGCATCAACGTGCCTCCTTTGCAAATGGCTAAACCATCTTCAACGATTTTTTCTCATCTTATCCTTTATCAGAGCTACATCAACTTTCCTTTTGATCACATCATTCTGAATCCAATCTTTTCGTGTATGTCCAAACGTCCACTTTAGCATTTTCATTTTTGCTAGTGCCATTCTCTGCACATATCTATGGTTCATAGGTCAACATTCTGATCCATAAAGTATAGCATGTCTCACGGCTTCTTTGTAATACTTTTCTTTGACTTTCAAAGGTTTTCTTATTACAAAGAACATCATAGACTCCTCTCCACTTTAGCCAACAAAAAACATCATAGACTCCTCTCCACTTTAGCCAACAAAAAACATCATAGACTCCTCTCCACTTTAGCAAAACTGCATTTATTCTATGAGTAACATCTCCATCAATCTCCCCATCCTGTTGCAAAATAGCTCCCATGTATCTAAAATAATATTTCTTCTGAATGTTATCCTTGCCAATCTTCACCTCAAGTCCATGATTGTTTCCATCAAACGTGCACTCCATATATTCAATCTTAGCCCTACTTATACGAAGTCTTTTAGTCTTTAAGACATGTCTCCAAACCTCCAGCTTTTGATTTACTCCATCTCTTGTCTCATCGATCAACACAATATCATTGGCGGACAACATACACCACGGTATATCATCCTGAATGCAAGGCCTCAAATATCGGATTTCGGTTTCGTTTCGGTAATCCCAAACGGAGAATTTCGGTGGAATTTTGGTTAAATGATTGGAAATTATGGAAATGAGTTGAAAATTCAATTTTTTTAATAAAATCAAGATTTTTAACATTTTTTGATCAATAAATGAGATAAAATACAAGTTTTTATTTAAATAATAAGATGTTGTCATGATCAAGGCCTTAATATCGGTTTCGATCACCAATCACCCTACCCGTAAGAATATCCTGAAACACCAGAGCAGAAGGGTAAAAAATGGCACAACAATGTTAATCCTTGGTGATTTGACTAATTGATAGTAAATTCATAGAAAATTCAGGAGCGTAAAGAATATTCTGAAGTTGTATTGCGAGAGTTAACCGTACCTCCCCTTGACCAGTAATGGGAGAATGTGTCCCATTTGCTATTACAACTGAACGTCCTGATTGAGTTGGATTGTAAATTCTAAACTGTCCTCTGTCACCACAGAGATAATGGGATGCTCTTGAATACATAATCCATTCTGACAAATCTGCCCTATAACATCTAGTAAAAGCATATGCTATACTTGATGTGGACGCTGACGTTGAGGAAGCTACCTCTGAGAATCTTGAAGGAGAGCTGGTTGACCTAGGAGTAGACATAATCTCCCTGAGCTGTGCTGCAAGTTCATCAAATCTCTGATCAGAAACATGTGATGGACTCAACTTGTTGAGTCTTCTCTGCAACTCGAACTGAAGCAGAAAATCCATGCTTCAAGTAGCATGTTTCCTCAGAGTGCCCTGACCTGTGGCAGTAGGTGCACGACTGACGGGGTTGACCATCCCTCCCCTGCCATGGTTAGGGCTCCCTTACCATGATACGGTGTAGCCCCCCCCCCTAGCATGAGATGCATCCATGTCTGAAGATGTCTGAGACTACGGGGTGCCACCAAAGGATATATAGAGAACCTACTCAATCTACGATATGCCTCCTTTATTGGAGGCATGGTAGCATCAGTAAGATTCTAGGCTCGAGCGGCGTCCTACTCAGGATCAAGAGCTGCTAGAAAGGATCACCGAGTCTCTTTAAGCCTTGAGCTGCCTTGGTGTAGCAGTCAAGGGAATGTAACCATGGATCTTCTCAAATATACCTCGTAAAGAAGTGTAGAGGGTATGGAGGGGGCAACCGTTCTGCTTCGATGTACATATATCGTGCTGGAGCTGCAGTGTCATTGACCCATTCTTCGCCCGTGAGTATGTAGTGGTGAGATTGTCCTACATAGATTTTGCAGTAGGCTGACTCAATATATCATTAGTTATCTCTATTGACACAATCCCAGATATCCACACACATGCATATGTATCGTTTGCCTCCCATTAGACATTTACCCCAGTCTTCTCACTTGGCTCCTCCATCGTGAAGATGTGCTTCTTGCCATTGCACTGCATTAAACTCATGAACTGCATAGACCCACCGTTCATAGTTTGTTCTATCCATCTTAACGATGAGCGCTAGACCTTTGAAGACACCCAGGGATGAAACATCAGCTTTGTTGTCAGACATGATGACAACTATCTCCAAGACTGAGTTTGCAAAAAGTAAGATCTACGTCTACACTAATATATGGGAAGGTGGTTGTGGGTGTAAACTCATACCACAACCTCTTCCATTTGTTAGAGGCTCCTTTTGGGTAACTAGGTGTTTTAAAATAACCACTTCACACCCTAGAAATCCAAGAAGATGCCTAATCAGAGACGACAATGCCGGCGGTGGGCAGGAGACGACCATCGACGGGCAGGAACAACGGGCAGGAGCGACCGACAGTGGGCAGGAGCGGCCGACAGCGGGCAAGAGCGGTGTGGGGAAGTAATCGCTACCTGTGGCCTACGACTGAGAAGTGACCCGCGACCCCTGAGCAATGGGCGGCAGCGGCAGTCGGGAGATGGACTGTTGTGGCGACACAGATGCACACTATGGCTTTTGGTGGGACGGGGCTCTAGGGCACATGCTCCAGTCTAGGACCGTCCCTCTGATACCATGTGCGAAGTCGTGAAATGAAAAGTTGTATTGAATGTATCCCTCGGGCTCTCTTATATAGGAGAAAAGCTCAAAGGAAAAACTACATAAAGTAGACTGAAGAAATAGGAAAATATAACATAAAGAGACAGAACTATAATATCTCAACAATTATGTTGTGAGGTATATTGACATGATGTTTGGTGAACGGTTCCCTAGGACGCAAAGAAAGAGGTCAAGTCCTGTAAACTCAAGAGCAATATCAGTACGAGCAATCTTAATAATGCTATAAAAGAAAATTTTAACATATTGAAAGAAACTTATGACAATTTGATTAATCTCCAAACTCTCCTTTATTAGATATACCCAAAAAGATTGACTATAATAATCAACAAAAAGTATAAAATAACGATGACTACTTAATGCGTGGATTGGACAAGGTCCTTAAACATCACAATGAACAAAATGAAAAGCAGTAGTACTATGAGACTCGGTATGAATAGGAAACGAAGCTTGATGGTGTTTCCCGAACTCACACGCCTCGCATTGAACGTGCTTCAGAGTAGAGAGTTCAAGAAATATCATGGAGATGGTCTTGGTTGAGGGATACCCAAGGCGTAGATGCCATAGAAGCGGGTTTCGGAGATGGATGCAACACCAACAAACTTGGAGTCTGCGGGTATGTCGATATAGGTTGTTCTTCTCATGACCCCCACCAAAAATCTGCCTTGTCCGGATATCATGAAAATAACAAGACTCATTAAATATCACATGGCAATGAAGCTCAATACAAGAATGGAGGAGAAGCATCGTGTGCCTCTTTATAAGAACAAAGGAGACATTCAAAATTGTTCAAATTACAGAGACATCAAGCTAATGAGTCACACTATAAAAATTTGGGAACGTACGATCGAAAAAAGATTGAGGTAATTTTCCAAAGTAAAAGAAAATCAATTCTTATTCATGCCAGGTCGCTCAACTATTGAAGCCATCCACTTGCTAAGGAGAACAATGGAGATTTATAGAGCTAAAAGGAAGAATCTCCATATGATTTTTATTGATTTAGAGAACGCTTACGATTCCTTCCCACGGGAGATATTTTGAAGAGTTTTGGAGAAGAGACAAATACCTATCCTATACATTAACCTCATAAAAGATATGTATGATTGTAAATGCTTGAAAATTCGGATACCTGTTTATACGACATTCGTAATATAATGATCACTAAAGATCGCATTTAGCCAACATGAATTGGAGGGAGAATTTTTTGCGTTTTCATATGACATTTACATCTAATGTAACAACCACATAACAACAACAAGATGTGCCACCAAATTTCTATTTCATTAATTTCCATATATATACACACACACACACACACACACAACATGTAACAAACTAAGATGACAGTGTGTACATATATCCCAAAAATGTACAGAAGAGAAAAACATTTACCTCATAAACTGAACAAAAACTACAACTATACCGTCTCGTATATGTGTGTATGCTTGGGATCATCAGTCAACTATTGCAACACATGCTTTTTGCCTGCCAAACATGTAAGGAACAAAAGGACGTCAACGGATGTTGTGTACATTCCAACATATTAAACGATAATAAGAATTTAATGTGTTCAAAAGTAAGCAAGTAGAAAGGCATTGATATTTAAATTTAACAAACTACCTATGTAAGAAAAATGGTTTTCAAACTACTTGATTGGATTCCTCATGATTTCCCATCACCCCATGATCATGGCCTTAAATGTTGGCGAAATTCGACCGAAATTCGGTCGAATTTCGGTTTCGGTCGATTACCGATATCGATACATAGTGGTATATCTTTTTCCAGGATATCGACGCATATCGGCCGAAATATGACCGAAATTCGGTCATGTCGACACCTTTCGGCCGAAATGACCGAAACTTGGAATATATGCACATGCAGTCCTCGAATTTCGGCCGAAATTTGGTCTTTGTCGGCCACTTTTGGCCAAAATGGAAAAACAAAGTGCTGAAATGACTAAATAAAAATATGAAATGACTAAAGTTGGCTAGATTCTTTGAAATTTGGACTCACTAGGACACCTAGCTAGTATTTTAGACTCTAAAATACTAGCTAGGTGTCCTAGTGAGTCCAAATTTCAAAGAATCTAGCCAACTTTAGTCATTTCATATTTTTATTTAGACACCTATAAAGAAGAGCTAGCTATATTATATGGATTTCATCCATATTATATTGGTTGTAGGCCCTTCATAAAGATTCTTTGGAGGCCTATAAATGGTGGCATCCATTGCACCATTTCACCACACACACAACACAAAGAGTTGTCACAACTCACAAGCCTTCTTGCTCTCTTGCTCTCTCCTTGACGACAAGTCTTGTTGTGTTTGTAACTGTCTGTAAGTACTTTCCTTATATTTTTGTTGCTATCTAAGATTAATTCTCATTTTGTCACTGCTCTAAATATGAGTTGATTTTCGATGCTGAAGATATATACCGGTAATGATACATAATTGCCGGTAATGTGATCATTTTGTCACTGTTAATGATCGAGGATGATCGATAATGATCGGTGGGCCTCTACCGATCATTACCGGTAATGATTGAGGATGATCGATAATGATCGGTGGCGCCTCTACCGATCATTGCCGGTACTGATCGAGAATGATCGAGAATGATCGGGTTGCCTCTACCGAACATTACCGATAATGATTGATAATGATCGACGTTGATCGATGATGATCGGGAATGATCAGGGAGCCTCCACCGATCACTACCGGAAATGATCGGGGATGCTCGGGAATGAACGGTAACGATCGAGGATGATCGGAAATGATCGGTGGGCCTCTACCGATCATTACCAGTAATGATTGAGGATGATCGATAATGATCTGTGGGACCTCTACCGATCATTACCGGTAATGATCGAGGATGATTGATAATGATCAGTGAGGCCACAACGATCATTACCGGTAATGATCGAGAATGATTGGTGGGCATCTAACGATAAAAATTTAGTAGATTGGTTTATGGATTTTACATATCCATTTTTTCATGCTCTTATCTTCATAATATCATAATATATTACATTGTTAATTTGTTAATGCTCAAGAGGTGAAGATAATGGCTTCTGACTCTGGTTCCGACTCTCAAATGGCTGGTGGAGAGATTGGATGGAAATATGCTACTGCTCCTGACGGCAACAAGTCAAAACCTCAGTGCAAATTTTGTGGGAAGATAATTGGAGGAGGAGGAATCACAAGACTGAAACAACATCTCGTTGGTGGCTACGTGAATGTGGCTAAATGCCCTACATGTCCAAAGGAGATCAGAGCTGAAGTGAAGGCTCACTTGGAAGGGAAGAGTGAGAAGAAGAAAGAAAAGGGGCGAAGAGATGAGGAGTTTAATGAATTCATGTTCCATAAAGAGTTCAATGTCTTGTCTGATTCCGATGATGATGATATCCATTACCCACAAGATATTCAAACGGAGGCTGAGAGAAATGCATATAAGGCGGCATTACGCGACTCTATGAGGAGCGAGCATGAGAGGCGGGAACTCGGTGGTCGTGGTGGCCTTGGACGTGTCGGTGGCAGTTCAAGATTCCCGATAAATATTGGATCGGGAAGCGGCAGTGGAAGTGGAAGTGGTGCAGCTATGGTGCCACCAAAGAAGAAACAAAAGGGCATAGAAGCATTTCTGAGAAGGAGCAGTTCCGGTCACTATGTTCCGAGCAAAGATCCAAAGCAAAAGACATTAAAGGGCATGTTCGGTAATATGAGGGAGCGGGTAGGAAGGGCTGTTACAAAGTTGTTTGTTGGAGAGGGTATTCCGGCAAATGTGGCAAAGGGACCCTTCTTGCAGCACGCAATTGATGAGATTGCTGCAGCAGGAGGAGGCGTGACAGCTCCTACTCCGTACGAGATAATGAACAAGTATCTTCCCATGGAGAAAGAGGAGATCGGTGATTATATTGCCGAATTGAAGAAGAAGTGGCCGGAGTATGGCGTGACCCTCATGTGTGATGGTTGGACTAGCTATACGAGAAAGCAAATCATCAACTTTCTCGTATATTGTGATGGAAAAACGGTATTTGTAAGGTCTGTAGATGCATCTGAGCATGTCAAGAGTCACAAGTACATACTGAAACTCTTGAAAGATGTCATAGAAGAGGTCGGTCAAGAGAACATTGTTCAAATTGTGACCGACAATGGGAGTAATTTCAAGAAGGCTGGTGAGATGATCATGTCTTCTAACAGGTATGGCATCTTCTGGACACCTTGTGCTGCACATTGCATAGACCTGATCCTTAAAGATTTTGGAAAGAGGAAAACCCTCATGAATGTTGTTGATAATGCACGATCAATCACGACATTCATCTATAACCATTCAAAAGTCCTATCATTGGTGCGAAGGATGTGTGGTGGTGACATCGTAAGGCCTGGAATTACAAGATTTGCAACCAACTTTATAGCGTTGCAAAGCATGCAACAACATAAGGTTGGTTTAAAGCAAATGTGTTGTTCAGGGGAATGGTTCGAGATTCCTGAGGTTCGCACCGATCGAGGAAGAAGGGCAGAAACCTTGATCAACAACGTCAATTTTTGGGACGACATTGCCAGGGCGATAAAAATTATGGAGCCGGTTGTGTCAGTCTTGAGAATAGTGGATGGTGACAAGAAACCAACCATGGGTGTGATATACGAAGCCATGCGGGTGATGAAGGAGAAAGTGAAAGAAAATGTTGGAAAAGGTTATAAGGTGTGGTTGGGCATCATCGACGAACGTTGGTCGAAAATGTTGTCACATCCTCTTCATCAAGCTGGTATGCATTTTGTATATTACGCTCTTTAAGTTAATATTTTAGCTTTATTCAGTCACCCTTAAGTACTTTATTTATTTGTTTCCAGCGTACTATCTTAATCCAAAATACCACTACAAGCACAACCTTGGCACTCGTCCCGAGCTCCTATCAGCCCTTCAAGTTGTCGTGGAGAAATTAGTGAAGTTAAGAGACGTCCAAACTCATTGCATGAATGAGGTATACAATATCATATCTTCCTAATATCTGATGTCTTCTCTTCTTAAATTTATTATTGAACCTGGTATTTTCTACCTTGTAGATAAAATACTTTAGGGAGTCATTGGGTTCTTTTGGAAGAATGGTCGCGATCAACGGTCGCAATAATACTCTTCCAGGTGTGTATTAATGTATAATCTTGAAGTATCAAGCAGTAATATTACTTATATAGCATGACTAAAATAATTTGTACCTTGGCTTGTAGGTGAATGGTGGATCTTGTATGGATTAGATGCACCTAATTTGCGACAAGTTGCTGTGAAGGTATTGTCGCAGACTGCGTCCGCTGGAGGATGCGAGAGAAATTGGAGCACCTTCAACCTCATCCACTCCAAAAGGCGAAATTCCTTAGGAGTACAAAAGCTACATGACCTTGTCTATATCCACTACAACCTCAGGTTGAAAATGAAGCATGCAAGGGAAGGACACGACAACCAGGAATACATAGATCCCATCGACCTTGCATATATATTCAAGATTAAAGATGACGACGACGATGAGGAAGACGTCTTACAGAAGTGGATGGATGATAATGGCGCTCCCGTACTCGACGAGAGAGGAGGGAGACCAAATACACAGATTGCCTCGCAAATGGAGGCAAATGTCGAAGATTATATGGCTAGATCAGGGAGACATCCAGACCCAGCTGGAGGGTTGGAAAGTGATTCTGATGACTCCTCCTCCAGGTCTAAATCAAAATCCAAATCAGGTGGTAGTGGAGGTGTTGTTCCAGCAGAAGATGAAGGGGCGACATCTGGTGGAGGTGCTACTGGATCTGGATTTGAAGGAATGCATGCTGGACTTTCTGCAGGACCTGTACAAGAATACACGGGCTATCGTACAAATGTACATGGTCAATATATTGCAAGTCCTAATCGAGAGTCATCTGCAGAGCAAATGGATTACTATCCATACCCCTCGTACCCGCACCCTCGGGGACAAGTCCAAGATGACACCATTATGGAAGATCTCATATCTTCGGTGGGATCATTGAGTATGGATGTTGGAGATTCAATATTTGCTGGCGGGACAACTTCAAGCCCCTTCAGTGGATATGGATCTCAAGGGCAACAAAATGATGCATATGATGTTTTCCCTCCCGGATATGGGCCATATGGCTATAGCAGTGGTACTTATGGGGTATTTCCGGGAAATCAACAACAATATACCAATACCTCTTCCCAATCCCAGATTGGCGCTGGATCAGGATATGGTATATTTCCAGATTATTACCCTGCAGTACCTCCATCTCAACCCCTTCAGATGGCTTCTCCTCCTGCGGCTCCTGCTCCATCTTCTTCATCTCAAGGTTCTCACGTTGCATCCTCCTCGCGTCGACCTCCGCGTGATTCTGCGGCTTCTTCCTCTTCGGGTGACAAGTATCCTAGGATTGGCTTCCTTGTACACGTGACTGAGCATGAATAGAAGGAGTATTTAATGGACTACAAAACCATGTACTCCTATATGACATGGGAGGATTACGTGGAATATAGGGACACCATCAGGTCACGTTATGGAGGAAGGGATCATACATGATACATGGATCCACCTCGGAATTCTTGGTTTGGATGATTAAATGTCATTCCTACTCTCCCAGATAAATAAATGTGGTACTAGACTACTAGTAGTAGTAAGATAGTGCATCTGTCTATGCACATTATGTGATTGAAATTTCATGTGTCATGTTACGTAATTTTGTGGTTGTGGACTTGTATAATTATAATATGAATATATGATATTTCAATTTGAAAGGCATCTATGCATATAAAATCATTTCTTTTCTTTACTTCTTTCTGGGCTTGAAGGAAAATTTCAATGTCAAAACTCAAAATTAATATTATCATATGTACCAAAATTTGATTCCAGCCAATCACCGATATGGTGACCGAAACCGATATCTCAGGCCTTGATCATGAAAACATCTTATTATTATAGTAAAAACTTGTATTTCTATCTCAAATAATGCTTGACCAACATCAGAAATCTTAATTTTATAAAAAATTGAGATTTCAAGTCATTTCCAGAATTTCCGGCCATTTCACCGAAATTCCAGCCAGTCTCCGAAATGGTGATCGAAACCGATATTTAAGGCCTTCGTCATGAAAACAACTTATTATTATAATAAAAATGTGTATTTCTATCTCATTTAATGATTGACCAACATCAGAAATCCTAATTTCATAAAAAAATTGAGATTTCAAGTCATTTCCAGAATTTCCGGCCATTTCACCGAAATTCCACCGAAATTCCTTTTCCGGGGTTACCGAAACGAAACCGAAATCCGACATTTGAGGCCTTGCCCATGATATTATAACATTTTCATAAATTAGATGATGACCCATAAGTGTATGTAAGTTTCTTTTGTCATAGAGAGATCATGATTATGGATATTGATAAGGAGAATGATGAGGTTCTAAATTGTTTCTTGATTCTAACTAACTTCCCAAGTCTAATGGATAATTTGTGGTCTTGGTCTGAGTGTGACCTCACATTATGACTCTGAGGCATGAAGAGTACCTTAGGGTTGGGGTGCCTCTTTATGTATGCGGTGGAGTGTAATGCATCATAACTAAGTTTCCAACACGTCCACTAGCTTAACTTATCACTTGTAGTAGTAGTCCCAAGATCCGATTCATTGTCAATGATCGATGATTGATGATGATGATTAATTCTGTACCAATGTCAATTATTAGTCAAACTCAACTGTGATTGATCTCGATATTAACCAAACTCAATTGAAACCCATTTTAATGCTCAATTATAACTCCTTCAACTGTAACTAATCCAGATTGTAGCCGTCGTTAGACCTATTGGCAGAAAAGTAACCAAAACTCAAGCGGTGAAGAAGTATCCTAAGAGACTCTTCCGTCTCGCCATCTAAATGGAAGTGCGGTCCAGTAGAGGGATATGTATACTCTAAAACTATGCCACTGAGACAGGCGAGAGGGACTCTCCGGAAAAGTCACTCTAGACGAGCCCAACCATTATGGGCAAACGAGCTCGTACGTAAAACTAGAGCCGAGGGACCCCCAAACTAGGTACCCTAAAACAGAGGGTCATCAGAACTAGTCAAAAGTCGGGATCCCAACGAGGCGTAAAAACACTGCGAGCTCGTGTAAAAATCATGAAAAGACTAGGATCCTAGACCCGCTTACTTGGCGGCCGTTGCCCTAGATAGGCTTCCTTTCCTCCGCCCAGTTGAGGGTCACCGCTCCCTCACACGGTCAGGTGTAAGGGTTACCATGACCCTAATATCTATCAATCATCACTGATCCTCAATATTTCCACTTGATCACCGATTCCCAAGAATTTCACTTGATCACTAATTCACGAATACCTTTACTTTCCTGACCACTTAACTCTTTCTCGATCTTTATATAGTTGATTGTTTAGGCCTAGGTCTTTTGGTCAATGATCTTATTAATATCATTGTGTTATCATCGGATTTACTTATTTGTCTGCTCCATCGTTTCACAATTTCTTCTATGGTTGGCTTTACCAATATTGGTATTCTATCGATACCTATCTTTAGTGATATGTATGAATAGTATTTTATACTCAAGGATCAATTGATTGATAATTTCTATTCCTAATGATCTTAGGAGATCATTTGTTAACTTCATAACCGTATTAATATTCTATTGTTTATATATCGATTCTCTTTGAGTCTTTAAATCATGTACTTAGTAGTTAAATAGGTTATCTTAAATTGGTCTAATTTGCATATTAATCATCTTCTGAATACACCAATTGTGTCTATCAAATAGTCTGAACTTAGAGTCCACTTCTTATGCCTATATATATATATATGTATACATATATATATATAACAAAATCTTAAACTTGGAATAACTTTATGGACAACACAAAAATTTAACTCTTGTAAAACAAATATATTTTAATATGTGAATACCAATCTTAGTTTAAGAACAACACATGCTTTGATTTTATTTTATTTTATCTTATTTCTCTGACTATTAACTTCTTAATATTTTTCCTCCTAATAATTATATAACGATGAAGATGGAGAGGAACCAAGACCACAAAATCCTCTGAAGTAGCAGATGATAGTATCCATAAGAATTTCAGTAAATGCCCATTTTTAATCAAGTACATAGTGTTGGGAAAAATAAGCATTATGTTTATTCCTTGAGCCCTAGGTTCTCTTATATAGGGAGAGGCCTATGGGCAAATTACATAAGGTAGACAAACGAAAAGATAAATAGATAAAAGATACAAGAACATAAATAAACTTCTACCCTCCCCCTCAAAATGGAGCATAGATATCTATCATGCTCATCTTGGATAAACACTTCTGAAATGGACCCCGAAGTAAGGCTTTAGTAAGGATGTCTGTCGTTTGGTCTCCTGAGCTGACATGTGTTGTAGAAATGAAGCCCTTCCGGATCATATCACGGATATAGTGGCAATCCACCTCAATGTGCTTCGTCCTCTCTTGAAAAGCAGGTTGTTGGCAATGAATAATGCAGCCTGATTGTCACATTCTAGTGATATGGGAAGTGGAACATCTATATGTAGATCTGTCAGAATCGCGCGAACCCACATCACCTCTGCACATGCTTGGGCCATAGCTCTATACTCTGATTCAGCACTGGATCACACAACTACTGTTTGCCTTTTGCTCTTCCATGAAACAAGTGACTCCCCAATGAATATAGCAAAACCTGATGTAGATTTCCTATCCTTTGGGCACCCTGTATAGTTTGCATCTGCACATGCTGAAATAGTAATAGTGCCCTTCTTCCTAAACATCAAACCTGCACCTGGAGATGACTTAAGATACCTTAGTATCATATGTATGGTGTCCATGTGTACTTGGTGAGGTTGCTCCATGAATTGGCTCACTTTATTTACTGCAAATGTAATATATGGTCTGGTGATAGTAACATAAAGGAGCCTCCCTACCAGTTCTCTGTACCTTCTTTTGTCAACCTCCTCAGTGTCGTCATCATGCGTCTTCATGCTTGGATCCCTTGGTGTAGAAGCAGGACGACATCCAAGCTTACCTGTGTCTCTTAGCAAGTCAGTGACATATTTCCTCTGACTCATCACGAGTCCTTGTTCATTTCTAGCAAACTCCAAACCAAGGAAATATCTCAGTACTCCTAAATCCTTGGTAACGAATTCTCAGCCCAAGAATTCTTTTGCTATTTTTATTCCCTGCATATCATCTCCTGTAATGAGTATATCGTCAACATACACCATAATGACAGTCATACCTCTGGATGCCCTCTGTACAAAGAGTGAATGATCTGCATTTGACCTTTTGAATCCTTGCTTCTCAAACAAATTTGAGAGCTTCTGGAACCAAGCTCTTGGACTCTGCTTTAGGCCATAAATCGCCTTATGAAGCATGCATACCTGTACACACTCCCCCTCAGCAGTAAACCCAGGTGGCTGCTGCATGTAAACCTCCTCCTGAAGATCACCATATAAAAATGCATTTTTGACATCTAATTGAAACAGAGGCCAATCTCGAATCACAACAACAGATAGAAGAATCTGTAAGGTAGAGTGTCGAGCAACAAGAGAAAATGTGTCAAGATAATCTACCCCATACGTCTGAGTAAATCCTCGAGCAACCATTCGAGCCTTGTACCTATCAATACTACCATCGACATGGTGTTTCACTGTAAACACCCACTTGCAACTCACAATAGATGCCCCAGTAGGAGCTGGAACAAGACTCCAAGTACCTCTCGACTGAAGGGTGACCATATCTTCCTTCATAGCCAGGTGACATCTGCTATCGGCCAATGCTTCCTGGTAGGTCCTTGGAATATTCACAGCGGATAGAGCACCTACAAATATCTTGAAATCTCCTGCCAGGCGCTCAAATGTAACATGAGAAGCAATTGGATATGAAGCACATGACCTCTTCTGCTTTCTCAGTGTAATTGGCAAATCAAGATCTGCATTGGTTGTACCAACATCCACATCATCCATTGCCTGTTCCTGCTGAGAAATGCCGTCAGTCCCATCACTAGGAATAATGTTATCAGAACAAACCTAGGGCATGTTTGATGATTGTCCATGATTATAGCAGGGGCCGGCCGTCGACTGTAATGGCGTGGTAGGGGAAGAACCAAAGTTATGGGAGGTGGTAGAGGTAGTGGCGGTGGTAGAGATGATGGTTGTGATGGGGATGACGGTGGTGGAGATGTAGGGGTTTGTTGTGGCACATACACGGGTGAAGGAATATAGATTTCATCATTTATAGCTGATGACACCAATCTGTCACCTGTAGGAGAGAAAAACATGACTGACTCCAAAAACGTGACATCTGCACTGAAATAATATCTTCGATGTAATGGATCATAGCAACGATAACCCTTTTGAGTCCTAGAATACCCGACAAAAACACATTTGACAACCCTAGGAGAGAGCTTGTCAACCCCTGGAGACAACTGGTGAACGAATGCCACAGACCCAAAGACACGTGGAGTCAGAGGAAACAACTCCTTGTTGGGAAAAATGAGAGAGAAAGGTATCTTCTCCTCCAACACAGACGAGGGCATGCGGTTAATGAGATAACATGAGTAAGAACCGCATCGCCCCATAACAAGTGAGGAACACAACTCTGGATAAGAATCGTACGAGTGATATCCAGAAGATGGTGGTGTTTTCTTTCTGCGACACCATTCTGTTGGGACGTGTAGGCACAAGACGTTTGGTGAAGAATGCCATGGAATAAAAGAAATTGGGATAATGTTCGAGTACGGAATTCAAGGGCATTATTACTTCTCACAATTTTGACAGAAACAGAAAATACATTTTGCACTTTTTTAATAAAGTTCATAACATTAATGTCCGCTTCAGATTTATTCTTTAACAGAAAGACCCAAGACAAACGACTGAAATCTACAACAACTAAATAGAGCATGTGTCCCTGATGATCTGAGACACGACTTAGACCCCAACTATAAATATGAAAAAACTCAAATGGAGAACTACTGCTCCGACTCTGACTACTAGGGATGCCATACCAATGATGTTTCCTTAAGTGACAAGCTTCACAATCAAAAGACGAGCAGGGTGAGATCTGAGGGAGGACTTGACGCAACTTCTGAAACGGAAGATGACCAAAGCGCAGATGCCATAAGTAAGGAGAGACATGTCCAGTAGAATGGGATGATGCTCGGCGTAAGGTGTATGGATCAATCGATACAACCTTCCTTGTTCACAGCCATGTCCAATCACGTTGTCCGTGAGAATGTCTTGAAACACAAGAGATGATGGGTCAAATATCGCTCGATAATGTAGATCCTTAGTAATTTGACTAATTGACAGTAAATTCATTGAGAAATTAGGAGCATGGAGCACATTCTGCAACTGCATAGAGGGTGTTAAGGAGATCTGTCCCTGTCCTGTAATGGGTGAATGAGTCCCATCTGCTATGACAACAGTCCTTCC
The DNA here is from genome assembly GCA_037367405.1 of Ottelia alismoides. NCBI lineage: Eukaryota > Viridiplantae > Streptophyta > Magnoliopsida > Alismatales > Hydrocharitaceae > Ottelia > Ottelia alismoides. Next base: position 168,627 of record JAZKJV010001460.1, on the reverse strand, counting down.
TAGGGAAACCTCCCTGTAGGATGTAAGTGGTGTTGATCTCCACAAAAATGATGTGTGACACCTGAATCTACAATCCATTCTGAGGTATGAGAGCCCTGGTAGAAAGCAGAAGTATAAGTACTACCTGAGGAACTAGCTTCTGCAGTAGCAACAACGTCCAAGCTGCTCTCTGAAACTGGTGGAGGAGTACTGGCTGGTGGCATGATATCACGTAGACGAGTCACTAGGTCATCATATCGTGAATCCGACGCTGGCGTAGCACCATGATGTTGTATCTGTTCTGCTGCACAGGTAGACACTGGGAAACCATGCTTAGAGTAACATGTGTCTTCTGTATGACCAATCCGACGACAATAAGCGCACTGTAATCCATGACTACTGCTAACCCTACCACGTGATCCTCGTCCACGAAAATGAGATGAATTGCCTCTTCCTCTAGAGGCTGCCATAGCAGAAGAATTCGGTACAGTAGTAGGGCTTGAGATACTGATTCGGCTCAATCGGCGAAAAGCCTCCTCCATGGGAGGAATTGTAGCATCGACCAGAATTTGAGAAGAAGCCGCCTCATATTGTGAATCAAGAGAGACTAGAAAGACTCCCACCATCGTCGCATTGCGATATATCTTCAATTGTTCTGGAGTAGCCGTGAGAGGCATGAAGCTGTGAAGCCTCTCAAACATTCCCCTCAGTGCAGTGTAGTGAGCATGCAAGGGTCGACCATTCTGCTTTATCGTGAAGATGTCGTGCTGAAGCTGTAGGATTTTTGTCTCATTCTTGGCTTGAGAATACATGGCAGCAAGAATGTCCCACATTGCTTTGGCATTAGGTTGATGCAATACATCATTAGCAATGTCTGGAATCAGGTTACCAGACAACTAGACCTGAGCACATGCGTCATCAGCCTCCCATGCGGCATACAACCATGTTTTCTTCTCTGGCTCATCCTCGGTAAGAATATGTTTCTTACCCATCGACTTCATTAGGCTCATGAACTGCATGACCCATAACTCGTAATTGGATCCATCCATCTTCACAATAGGCGAAGGACCCTTGAAGGCACCTGTAGTGGGGATCTCGATCTTACTCTCTGACATTGTGACTGAAGAGAATCAGAGTTGTAGACAAGACAATCTTTGGTCTACACTGACATAAGGTGGTTTGGTTGCATGTGTAGACCTCACACAACCAAACCCATTAACGTGTGAGACGCGGGCGAAAGTCGCCTTAGTAAATGGCGAGGATGTCCTAGGGTTGTCCGACCCCTAGGACGTGGAGTAGTGTGCCGGTCCTAAAAAAGGACCAAAGGGAGAGGTGGCGATCCGGGTCCTAAAAGGCCACAAGCGGCGCACAGGCCACATGGCCGAAGTGCGACACCAAGGAAGGGTGGGGGGGGCGCAAGATCGGTGCGCGGGGTCGTACGCGGCTAGGATTCGCACACGGGGCTGAAGGGCGGTGCCGAATGCGTGGCTGAGTAGCAACACTCGGGGCCGAAGGGCGGCGAGAGATGTCGTGCGTGAGGCTTGGTGGTGGACGGTTAGGTTTAGGGTTTGGTACTAGAACTCCAGTCTAGGACCGCCGCTCTGATACCATGTTGGGAAAAATAAGCATTATGTTTATTCCTTGAGCTCTAGGCTCTCTTATATAGGGAGAGGCCTATGGGAAAATTACATAAGGTAGACAAACGAAAAGATAAATAGATAAAAGAGACAAGAACATGAATAAACTTCTACACATAGGATTAAATAATCTTTTAAAATGACCCAACATGTGCTAATCATATTCCTAATCAAAATTTGATATATTTTAAAATCTAAATCTAGGCAGAAATCAAACGTTTAAATTTTATAATATTCCCTGATCAAAATTTGATATATTTCAAAATCTAGACAGAAATCAGAAGTTTAAATTAGGGTTTTTATCAGTTGTGCCCCTCTGAGATATTCTAATATCAGTTATGCCCCTTCCTTTTTGGGAATATCGGTTGTGCCCTCGACTTCTTGCCAGTCTATCACTTGTGTCCCTCGCGTTAGTTGTCATCCATCCCCAATGCAAACCGACGTTAACTATTGGGACACATCAGAAATTAAACTTAAAAATATAGGTTGAAAAGTCCATTTTCCTCCTCCTTCTCTTCATCCTCCCCAGCCTTCTGCTCCTCCTCCAGAACCTCCTCCCCTCTCCCCCGCACCCCCTCTGCCCGGAGCTCCTTCCTCCCGCCCCCACACCTCCCCTTTGCCTCCACACCTCCCCCTCCGCCCCCAGCTACTCTCGCCGCCCTACACCTCCCCCTTCGTCCGGAGCTCCTCCTCCCGCCCCCGCATCTCCCCTCTGCCCCCGCATCTCCCTCTCCGCCCCAGCTACTCTCACCGCCCCCGCACATCCCCCTCTGCTTGGAGCTCCTTCTCTCGCCCCCACGCCTCCCCTCTGCCCCTGCACCTTCCTCTCCGCCCCAACTACTCTTATCATCCCCGCACCTCCCCTTCCGATCCAAGCTCCTCCCCCTGCACCTCCCTCTCCGCCCCGACACCTCTACTCTGCCTCAGCATCTCCACTCCGCCCCCAACTACTCCCGCTACACCTACACCTCCCCCTCTGCCTTGAGCTCCTCCAAGCTCCTCAGCCTCTCTGGCTGAGAAGCAACCGTCGGGCTAGGCGGCTACGACAACACCTGCAGGAGGGGAGCTGGGTGGCGATGGCGCCCGCAGGAGGGGATCGGGCGGCGGCGGTGCCCACAGGAGGGAGGGGTTTTGGTGTGGGCAGGGTTCTAGGGCACATGCTCCAGTCTGGGACCGTCGCTCTGATACCATGTTGAGAGGGAAAAAGAAAAGATAACATTCATCTAATCCTAGAGCTCTCTTATATAGGAGAAAAGCTCTATGGGTAAATTACATAAACAAGACAATAAAAGTAAACGATATAGGAAGGAACGACAAGATAACACAAGTATAACAGTAACATTTGCTTAGATGTGATTTGTTATGTATAAACCCAAATGACATCACTTGGGTAGGTGGGATAAAAAGATGTTTTTTTGAAGCAGAACTTGCTCTGGAATGAAATATTGAAGAAAATATGATTTAATGAGGTAATGTAGATGAATTTTCAGCAAAGATAAAGGTTTAAACAACATAGAGAATATTCAGTTAACCTCGAAACTTGATTTTGGTACATAGAGCTACTTTACAACCTTTTATGGATTTGTAATGAGAAAAATAAGTATCTGAGGACCCCTAAATTCTACTGAACTATGCATTTTAAGATTGAATCTTGTGATATTTGGCTGTTTTTTTTACTTGAATGGTTTATTGGCTAGCATTCGGAGAGGCTATGCTACATACAATTGGTTACGTCTATGCAAGGCAAGCTGCAAAAGAACTTGGGAAGAATATACTATTTATGGGTGTCCCTTTCATAGCGGAGTGGGTAAGGGACAAGGGTCATTTAGTCAAATCTCAAGTGGCTGCAGCCTCAGGTGATTTTTCTGCATCAACTTCTGTTGAGTACTTCACAATTGAGGGCACATCAAAGCTTCTTGTTGATTCTGAGTTAACGAGTTCTTTTTTCAATTTTAGCTGCCGTTTCCCTAATTCAGATACAGGAAGGGATGAAAAGGTTGGAGCCAGGTGAGAATTATGAACAGGAGTTGTTGAAACATGTTGAAGAACAAAAGGATGCCATGGTTAACTCCCTATGGAAAATTAATGTTATAGATATTGAGTTAACTCTTTCACATGTGTGCAGAGTGGTGAGTTCTCTCTTGCTTCTCTTCGTCCGCCTATTTAACCTTTGGAGCAAATTCTGTTTTCTCTTTGCTTAATCATTGTGAACATTTCCTAAAAAAACAATCATTGTGAGCATGCAAGAGGAAATGTGAGATCATGATCCTTTTAGGAGGGGCATGCTCAGGAGTGGAAACCATGTTGGATATTAAGTTGTTTTTAATTCAAGTAGATCTTCAATAACTACGGGCAGTTTCTTATGACTGAACACGGTTGATGGTAGCTCCCCATAAGAAGAACTGAATGTGACCTGTTAATAATCATGTATCTTTATTGCAGGTCTTATCATGACTGATGACATAGTTTGCATTTTTCCATGCACAACTCCTTGCGATCTGTGGGTAAAAACTTTAATAATAGCTGGATAAGAAAATATTGGCACCTACATTATTGCTAGGTATTTTTCCTAGGAATGCAAACGAACACACAGATGCGCATGCGCACGCACATGCAGGTGCACAGGCGCGCACGCACGCGCACATAGATAGAGAGGGAGAGGAAGGGTAGTATGTTCTTCTGCCATAGGAAATAGTGTGTTCATCACCTCTCAACCACCTTTAATTCTACCTCCGGATGGGTGAGTACAAGTGGCTCTGCCTTGGAGCCTGTGCGGTTTCAAATTTTAAGGCAAATGAGCAGTTGAGAGATTATGAACAAGAAAGTTATATGCACCCCCAATATATATATATATATATATATATATCCATATTTATATTATATGCAAACATGCATGTCTGTATCCTTATAATCCTTTTTAATAGATAAATATAGTGAGATTTATCTTTAAATGCATGTTACATAATTCAATGCCTTCTTTCCATAAAATTTATATAATTGTTATTAAATAAATACATTTAATATATATTTGTTTCATATGTAAGACATCCAGATCTGTATATTGAACTAATTTATAAAGTATTTATGCTATTATTTGTATATGATCCATATCCATTTTTTAATAGAGTATCACATTTTTATATCTGAGGATATTTTCATATTTTAAAAGGGATAACGATATGATAACATCTATATCTGATTCCGGTCATTTGCATTGATAATTGTTGCTCATGTACCCATTTCACAATATTGTCTCAAGAATGGGTGGACCCAAATTATGGGTGAGGGGCACATGCACCCCTTGATTTTCAAAGTCTATTAAATCCCCATCCTATTGGTATTCCTATAGTTTATTGTTTCATATTGTGCTCCCTATTCATGTCATGGTCCTCATCATTATTTGCCTCGTAATTTCCATCACATCCCTCGGTATTAATGTTGCACTTAGCCATATAACCATATTTGTATCCACCTCCATATATCCATTTTATGTGATGAATGTAACTGTATATTTATTTGTAATTGTATGTAACAAAATATCATACTACATTTGGCATAACTATTACTAAATAAATGTATTTTGTATATTACTTTCATGTATGAAATCTTACACGTAAAGTTATCCCTATTTATAAAAAAATGGTTCTGTTACCGTTTGTAACCATCAGTAAATGTTTTATATGTGCATGTTTTAAAAATATTGTAACACATTTTTCATATTCATCAATATATGTATCCGAGTTCATCTTCAAATTTGAGAATGAATACGGTATGATAACACATATACCTATATTTATATCCAATTGTTTGCAACCATACCTACACTTCACAATGGCTTTGATCTGTATAACCTTATTATGGTGGAGGTCTTGGCTAACAGGCTCAAACATGTTCTTGATGTTCTTATTTTGTCAGCTCAGACTGCTTTCATCCCGGGTTGCCAGTTGTTAGACAATTGTTATATCATCGGAGATTGTGTTAGATTAGAAGAGAAAAAGTTTGTCGGGCTTTCTTTGGAAGGTTGATTTCTCAAAGGCGTATGACAACATGAATTGGGAGTTCATCTTGGCTTCATTGGTTCGGAGAGGTTTTCCGGACACATGGATTGACTGGATGAGGAGGTGTATTACTACAACCTCGTGTTCGATGTTGGTCAATGGAAGGCAAGATGGGGGTTTCTTTCAACCGCAGAGGGGCGTTAAGTAAGGCTGTCATTTGGCCCCCTTCTCTTTGTTCTTGCTACAGGCACATCGACGAATATGACAGGGCGTGCGATTCAAGGAGGTTTCTTTAGGGGCTATAACAGAGAAGGTATTTCGATCCCTTTACAGTATGCTGATGATGCCATTTTTTTCTTGGAGGGTGGAGCATCGGAGTATTGGGCGGTGAGAGTTGTTTTGGATATCTTTGGGGAGGTGTCGAGCTTGAAGGTTAATGTGGCAAAGTCTGCTTTCGTCCCTTTTAACCTCTTGGAGGGGGATATCCCTTTTTTTGTAGAGTTCTTGGGAATAGCGCAGAAGGATCTTCCTATCAACCATCTTGGCCTACCTCTTCTATGTGGACATACTCGACAGGTGGATTGGCATCCTGTGATTGCTAAGTTGGAAAAAAGCTTGCAGGGTGGAAGGCCACTTTTCTCTCAAGGGGTGGGCGTTTGGTGTTGATTAAAGCAGTACTCTAAGCCATTTCAGTCTTTTTTACTTCTACAGGGATGCTTCCAGTGGAGGTTCGAAAGCAAATGGAGTCTTTGACACACTGCTTCTTCTGGTCGGCATCCAATGATAGTAGATGAGTTACTCTAGTAGACTGGGATCTGGTGTCAAAATCGGTTGCAGATGGTGGTTTAGGAGTAAGGCGGTTGGGCGAGATGAACCGAGCATTACTCACTTAATGGGTAATGAGAATCTGGAGTGATGAGGATAATATGCTAACCTGGTTAAATTAGATCAATTTATGGTGTTTCATCTAGTTTGGGTGTTGGTCGGGACACGGTGCCCTCCCCATCCACGTTCTGGAGGGGAATTTGCGCAGTGCTTCCAATTGTGATGCATTCTTTGCGTCCACCGTTAGGTGATGGTAGAGGCTTTCGTTTTTGGATGGATGATTGGACTAAGAAGGGGGCATTATGTGATGTATATCCTAGGCTTTTTGCCTTAGCGTGGGATAAGGAGGCCACTGTGGTTGAGGTTTGGGCAGTGGGTTCTTGGACGCTTGATTTTATGGCGGAATTGTCAGAGCCGAGTGGAGGACTTCATTTGCCTCTCGACTAGGTTCACGAGGATGGGCAAACCTTCGGATGGGAGAGATTCTTGGTGTTGGAGGGATGGCGTGTTTTCGATTAAAAAGGCTCATGGGGTTATTTCTGCTTCTCTGGTGGCAGGAGCTGAGGAGGTTGATCGAGATTGTTCTAGGATATGGAGCTGGGATATTCCTATTAGAGTACGGATTTTTTTATTGCTGCTGACAAGGGGGAAGATTTTGGCAGGGCTAGAATTTTCCCTGGGATGGAGGCTACCTGCAATAGGTGTGGTGATACAACATAAGATATTGATCACCTTTTTTTCAGTGTCCTGGCTTTAGGGAGGTATGGAGGTCCTGGCATCTGGTGGGGTGATGTGGATGCTTTCTGGTCTTCATTTGGTAGCAGTTGGCCTGGTTCGATTGATGGTAGAAGAAAGATTTGAGCGTTTCTTTGGGCCATCTGGCTAACTAGAAATGGCTTTGTATTTCAAGGTGGGAGATTCTATTATGAGAGTGTTAGTGAACATGCCAAAGCACTGGTGGATGTTTGGCGCTTGTAATTACCATTTGTATAGTGATTTATATATTTTTTGGATGGGTCTCTAAAAGGAGGTTCATCCCATCTTTTCTCCAAAAGTTGTGTCTCTACTCAAATTTGTATTGAGTTGTATTAAATTTAAATAACATCTTAGATTAAATAACCTAACCTTGTGAATAGATTGAAACATATTTGAAGTAAATGTGATATAAAAGTTGTAAAGATATACAATCTAGAGAATACTATTCTTACAAGATTAAGTTGAATTCATGGGTTATTTGTTAAGCTCAAATATTTCTTTACTTCTAAGAAAATTTGTTTATATTTTTTGAAAAAAATGCTATATGTAACATGCCAATCTGGTTTATTTCTTCATTAGTCAGGTTGTTACTTGTGTTGAAATGATGATTAGCGAGCAGTTCTAAAAAATTATAAGCGAATTAAAGTTTTTAATAAGAAACCATGACGTGTAATTGTGTTTGCCTTGATTTTTTTCTTTTGTTCTTATGCTATTTCATTGTTTCGCTTTGATGTCATTTTCATTCTCATCTTATTCCACCAGCAATTTTTATGACCATTTTGTCACTAAAACATCGACTTTAAAATTGTCATGAAATATATGCCCAATTTCATTCAAAATTTTATTGATTTACCTGTTGCATGTTTGTTATCTTAATCTTGTATTACCTTATTTATTTCTTTTAGCGCCTTTTGCATAAGAAAATTGGAAAAAATGTGAATTCCCTATTCCAAAATTCGGGTTACTTCTTGATTTTCATCCTCATAACCTATAAGATGACTTGATCTTTTAAAACGTGAGCATGCCATGTGTCTAATTAGTTTATTCACAAAGCCATCCAATTAAGAAGCACTTTCCAGGTTATAAATGATGTTTTACCGTATTGCAGGTTCTAAGAGATAGTACTGCTTCCAGGGATGTCTTGAAATTACGTGCCAGAGCACTGAGGAAGCTCGGAAAGATATTTCAGGTAATCAGTTCTGATTTTTATTTAGCCTTTACATCCGCTAAGTTGAGGGCAGTAGCGTTTTGCGAAAGCCAAATAAAGCTTGCAACCAACCACTTGGAATGCAGATTTTTGCAGAGTTCCTCCAATGCAGTATGTCATTCATATGCAAGTTAGAGGTCATACATACTATTATCCAGCATTTCAGTATGTAAATTCTGTTAGCATTCTCTAAGTCTTCTGTTAAGTTAACGACACAAGTACATGGGTTACTATCAATGAGGAAGATAAGTATTTCACTATATAAAGAAGTGAAAATATGGTAAACTCCCGGAGACTATAGATCATTAGATCTTTTTTTGATAAACTAGATCATTAGATCTTCCCATTATCATAATTGGATTAAGCTGCATCCATGTGGCAGGGTTCCGCTCATTTACATGGCCCATTTACCTCTTCCCTCTTCTGCCAAAGAGGATCTGTTTCATTTCTCTGCTACGGTACTCGACATAGTTGAGTTGGTTCAAGAAATGCTTGAGAACATTTCATTAAACAGCGTATCATTGATGATCAAGCAAATAGTTCAAGGGGGTAAATTATAACCATGGAAAATCTTCATGTAGATGGCAAAGTGCCATTCTGGCTCTGCAGATTATGTAAATTACCTATGCATTCACAACTACCTTTTTAGCAGGTTTTTTTTCACAGCTACCTATGCGTCTGATGGTAATGCAGTGTGCCTACAACCTAAAAGGTTAGGGGTTTGAATCCCTCCTTGTGGGGGTTGCATTAGGTAGTCGACAACCAGTATAAAAAATACTTGAATATTTCCAACATGGATTTGAGAAAGAATCCATGTTTCCGACCCTATATAGAGCGGGAGAAGGCTTTTGCTGTCAAAAAAGTTTTTATTATTCCTTCTCACAGCTACTACCTATGTCAAATCAATTTTTCTATTCCTTACAACTGTTCCTAAACAAACCACCAATCCTCTTCAGGGCACTACGTAACAGTGGTCAGTCCATTACATCTTACATTTGCATAACTTGTTTTCACAATATATCAGGGTGCAAAAGATCTCTATCGAAGAGAAAACAGCCTTCGTCATGAGGACAAGAAGAAAGACCAAGCAAAGTCATCGACTACAACAACATGAACCTGTTTCATCTGGTAGAAAAGGTATTTTCCAAAGTCTATGCTCCATCTGCCTACTGGAGGCCAACTTTGGATGTATTCGTTCACAAGAGGATATTATTAGTATGACGATGTAATGTCTTGCAAGATGCGAAGCTGTAATTTTCGGAGCTTGATCATGTAATTTAGTTGTGATTTGTGTTACCTTGTTTCCTGACAGCAAAGGAGTGTTTGTCTCGTACAATCATCTGTAACGTCTCAACTTCACTTCATTCTCCTTGTTCGGGACAACTTGCAGTCGATTTGAACTTTGATGTGGTGGTATCTGTATTGGATTTAAATATATCATAAGCTGTAATATTTGATTTGGAAAGTCAAGCCCCTGATAAGTTCAAAATTGTAAGTGCTTTTAATATTTCTCGAAGATTCACTACGGAAAATATTCTTTTGCCAACTATTACTCCTCAAACATTTATGTCAATATTACCGGCATTTAAAAAATCATTCACGATGCATTTAATTAACGATGTTACGAACATATATAGCATCTTTAATGTCCTGGATAAGCAGTGGAGGTATCACAATGTCTCGATGGTTAATAAATCGTCGAGCAATGTCTCATCTAACCTTTACAACAACCGGCCCCATTTTCCTCTCCATTTGACGCACTTTGCCATTCGACAGCGCCTGCAACTAGGTTTGAGCATTGGACTAGGCCGGCTCGATCCGGCCCAAAATCCGATCCGTGTAACCCGACCTAACCCCGAACACGAAATTTAGTGGGTGGGCCTTGGGCCTCAAAATGAACCCGTATTGATTATCGGGCTAGGTTCGAGCTTGAGAATGCCTGAACCCGCAAGCACGATAGCCCGACCTATACGATATAATTATATCCATTATATTCTTGTTTGCTCCAAATAGCATGTTCTAACTTTCATATTTTTATTTCGAGTTTAGAATAAATACTTAAGACTCATTAATAGTCATATCCATTAGCATGGATTGAGGACATTATTACATTAATATGTAAGAATGGAATATGTGTCCTTTAAGTAACCAATCTGTATTGGGTCATAGTGCCTGCATCTACAATAGAATATGTGATGGTGAATTAAATGATGGTTTAAATCGTCATATTTTTTACCACATTTTTATTTCCAACGTACAACTAATGTCAGAATCGCGAATTAGTTGGTGTACTTAATGTATTAAACATGCACACATGCATAAGAAACAACAAGATAAATGCAAGAATGGAAAACATGATACTGGTGTACATAGGTGTTGAATTGGGCCGATCCGACCCGAACCCGACCCATTTTATTTGAGCCGGGTTTGAGCTTGGGCCTAGAATTTGAAAATAAAATGGGCCTAATCCCGACCCATTAGCACATATACTTAAATGAACCTGAGTCGGGCCAACTCAAACCCGACACGACCCGGCCCAATACCCAACCCTACTTGCAACTCCCCATGATCGTTGGCATTTCTTGTAGCTCCTTGTCACTGAGTGCAAGTTCCTTCTTCATTGATGTTAATATGAGCTTTGTTCTCTTTCTCTGAAGATAATTGGGGACAATGATGATGGAGCGATGATGGTCCAGGGTGTTCATGGGATGGGTATCCGTCCCATTTGATCATGTGACTTGCACCGTCCCTTTGTTATCAGGTCACGGGTCGACCCACCTCATTCCAATGGGTATCCGATTGTAATGGATACCCGATTAATGTCAATGAATGCTGGGTACACGTGAATACCCATGGAGATACCACCTTCACTAAAAAGGTAATTGCTCATCTAAGAGATAAGTATCAACAAAGGGTCAAAAGCAATTAATTATACTTTTTTTCATAAACTTTACTTATCAACTTTGAAACTTACTAATTTTTCTATCGTCACTCCTTCATGATTTGATTTGTTAAGAAATTACATTTGAATGTAATTGGAAGGAATGTAATCGGATACAGATCCAATAATGACACACTCATGTAGGTTCGTTCTCACAATGAATCAAAATTTAGATAAACGAGAAGTAAATATATATAACCAGAGGACACCATGACAAATGATATACAAGTATATATTCGTATTCGTAAATGGTTGTATTAAATTATCATCACATTTGGTTATCGTGATATATATATATATATATTCACGATCTAATTCACATTCAGTTATATTCATTATCATCATGTTTGGATGGTAGGATATATGTATATCGATTTGGACAATATCCAATTCAGTATCATATATGTTAATTCAAAATTTTACATCCATACAAAATGGATATGGATATAAATATCATCGTGTGTGTCCTATACATATAAATTTAATCCAATCTATACAATTTTGATCTATTATTTTTCTATCTTATGTGCATCCATTTCATACATGTATCCATTTTTAACGATTTTGCAATACGTTTTCCATATTCACTATTATTTGTATCAACATTCATATCTATATTTTTAAAATAGATAAGAATAATGTGAAGTTTAAATTGGTATTTGTATCTAATCATTTGCATCTTCGTAAATCAATTGATAATGGAAACATTTAATCGGGTACCCATAGGGTTTCTTGTATGGGAAAATGGTCATGGCATAGAAGGTACTTGACCCATCATTTTTAATGGGTACCGGACAGTTTAGGGTCAAAATGAACGAGTCAAGTCAGGTTCCCATTGACTCGGATATTTTTGAACACTCCTATTGATGGATGAGGTGGAAGGAGGTGAGGGTGGTAACAGTGGCACCGTGATGGTGGCTAGGATGATGACATTGAGGCGGAATATGAGGTTGATAGTGGAATTGAACCATTTGGTTGTGTGATGGGTGTGGTGGCAATGATAGGTCTGATAGTGATAGTGATGGTGATGGCTTTGATTGATGTGCAGAGGTGATGGTGAATGTGATGGGGCGGGTATCGGTGGTCGTTTGGTGGCGATATCTATATGTTAAGCAGCATGGTCATTGTGATGGTTTGGTGGTGATGGTTGTATGGTGGTGATGATGGGTGTAATGGTGGTGACTACTGTAGTAAGTTGGTGGTTTACACTTAGGTTTGGGTTGGCAGTGATGGTTGTGGTGGTTTAATATCATCTTGCCTGAGCTATTATTAACGGCATGATAATTTTATTCTTAATGGCATATTTGCCGTTATAATGTTCTTGCTTGATCTTCTTAAATTATATTGTGGCTAGATGCATAATGAATATCTTGTAAATGACGAAATGTGTGTGTATGTGTGTGTGATGAATTCTTAAGTCATATAATGGCTAGATGCATGATGAATATCTTGTAAATGATGACATGTTTACATATGTGATGAATGTCCTAATGATGATAAGATGCATGGCTTTGTCTTTTACACGATAAATGTTCTAATGATGATTAGTCATATAATGCATACATTCTAAAGATATTCTTACATGATCTCATTTTTTCATGGCTTTGTATATGTGATTTGCATGTATATCTATGATAATGTATACATAATCAAATGTATATATGCGAAGAATATTCTAATGATGTTCACATACACATGATGGTATTCTCATAGACACATGCATGCATGTAGATGCAACTTGCATATATTTGTTTCTACAAATAGGCAATTTGCATATATTTTTACAAAACTTCTAGCTACCCCTCAGTTTGAGAAGATCAGATCTATCATTTTAGAGACATTGTTAAAATATTTAGGGTTTCTCAAAATTGACTTGTCGATCGATAAAAAATATTAGCTTATCGATTGGATGGTGATCGATAAACTGGACACTCTTCTTAAAAAAACGTAAAAATGGTGCCACTCTTTGAATCCTTAAGTAGCGGGCATGCCAGTACACCATGCCTTACTTATATTTGTTAGTTCATGCACGAGTATGCACATTTTGATGATAATAAAACTTGTGCAGACAGATAAAACTTGTGTAATTAGCTTGAAGAGAGGTTAAGAAAATGAAATCTACTGAACCAAGAAGAAGCTCAAGTACGAGGTGTTCAAGCTAAAGTGAAGAAGAAGTCCAAAGAAGTTCAAGGCTAAGGAACTCTAGCTCAAGCTCAAAAAGAAGATGAAGTCTTTTCTTTTATTGAATCATGTATTTTGCAACTATCTTGGATTGTAAAAGACCTCAAACATCATACATATTGCATTTCATTCCTTTAATTTTGACTTTGATTTTTAGGTTAAAATGTCAGGTTGATTGATCAACCTTCCTACACCGATTGATCCACCCTGATCGACGAGCAACCTTGCTTGATGGATTATTTCTTGGGTGTTCGATTCTTCTTGACTGATCAATCAACTTTTTTGATAGTTCGATACACATGATTGATCAAGCCTTGTTTTATGCTTGATCAATTTTTAAATTCTAACATCTATATAATGGTTATATTATGGCCTATTAGTTTTAATCATTGATCAATCAACTACTGATTCTGAATGATAATCTATATCTATTTGATCAATCATTTGATTTAAATTTATTAAATAATTATCCGATCAATTATTTTCATTTTAGGAAGATTCTTAAAGGGAATTTCACTCTCAGTTTGTTTATAACATGTACTTTTTCATAGCTAATGGCATTGAGGACTTTGGACCTATAAATAGGACCACATGCCTCATTTATTCAACATACAACAAAGAGTAACGAGCTCTCTTCTCTATGTTTTCACTCCAAACTCTGAGAGAAAGTTCTAAGAACTATTTTTCTAATATGCACTTCATGCCTACACATTTGATGTTTTGTGGTTCATCTTACAAGCTCGTTCTTCACTTTGGTAAGATCGTTTAGTTTTTCCTCATAATCTTCGTTGCATATTTACTTTGATAATGAGGTTAGTAAGATTGTTTATATACGGTGGAGTTGGCCATGTAATCAACTCAAGTTGTAATAAGTTGGGTTTCTTGCATAAGAAACTTAGATTAATGGAAGAACTGTGTAGGGCATGTTGAAATCCCAAGTTCGAAAACTATGATCGCGGTGTTTACCCATGGCAATTTCCACATTACACACATATACACTTGTGGTTGATTGCTTATATTGTGATTGAAAGCGCTACCTAATGCTAGGGTTGTTTTAAGTAGTCGTGATTGATGTGATCCATGTCATACAAATGATCCACTTGCATCCATTAACCGATGTTTCGGAACCAACAATTCCTTGCACTACTTTTTAAGTAACACATCTTTTGATGGATGGATGTATGTCAAGTTTCATTAAATCTCTTTATCTTGATCTCATCTCACCCATCCCTTCTAAGACGACCCCAATCAGCCATATTTATACCACTTAACCTTTTGGTATCCATAACAATCCTTTCCTCTCCAAACTTGGAAAAAGTCCCAAACCCTAGTCTCCATCTTCTCTCATTTTTCTTTCATTATCTTTCCTTTTTTCTAGCTATGTACAGGAACATGGTTTGTGCATATGAGTTCCTTAGAGTTATAAATATATTTCATGTTTTAAAGTTAATCTCTTATGCTTAAGTGCTTAACTTTTGATTAAAGGTTCCAAAAATTGAAATAACTGAAATAAAGAATTAGAATTTTTAAATTTCTAAAGTAATCCCTCATGTCTTTCTAGGGATCCATGTGTCTCCTTGCTCTGGCTTGTGCATTTGCCCTGAGACTTGCACTTCTGCTCTCTTGTGACTCGTGCATGTCTGGATGTATCCCACAAGATATGCAACACCTCTTTTCTAGGGAGATTTTTAAAAAAGTTTTTATTAAAATTTAATTTTTTAATGCAACTTTTTTTTCTCAAAAAAATCTTATATGTTTTGTCATCATTAACAAGGGGAGAATGTTAGTTCTTTGTATCCTTACCGGAACATGCAATACTTCTTATACCTTGTTTTAACTATGACACCCACACACTTATCACAAGTAGCTCACACAGTTTATCTTTTTTACCTATATGATTACATGTTTCAAAGATGAAGAAAGCATTGAATCATGAGTTTTACTTTATCATTATTGTAAGTTTATTATGTAATGTAAATACAAGCAAAGAGAGAGATGAATATGTGTATCACATATTTTCTTGTATCAACCAGAATTTTTATTTTGAGAATAATAGCTGATCAATCATCCTTCTACATCTGATCGATCATCACCTTATCTCACTTCTTGATAGAACACTTTGTATCCTTGATCACTCGACTTTTGAATTCATTTTAAAGGTTCTTTAATGCCTAGTTTTGATCTATCAACAACAAATGACCCTAATTAATCAACTTATCATGGCCTATCAATGAGTTTAGCTTGATCGAATAACTAAAGTGAATCTTTGTGATTTCTGATCATATTTGTCTCCCACAACCACCTTTTCAAAGGTTTGCCTATGTTAAGATAAAGAAGGAACCATAATCAATTGTTGAAATGCAAACCACAACATACAACATAAAAATGCATTCTTAGAATAGTTCTTCTCTCTATGTGTGTATGTGCTCTTCAAGTTCTTTAGCTTCTGAGAGATATTTCGAATTCCGAGAGCCATTCTTATTGATTTAACATGCTCAAGCTCTCCAAGCTAGCTTTTGTCTCTTCAGAGCTACAATGTTCTTCAACTTGTTATATTTCTACTTTATGCATATGACAACACTATTGCTAAAGTCTTGGTGTTAGATCTAAGCATTGAGACATTTTTTATACTCGATGTTTTTTCAATCAAAAAAGGTCATAGGACAATTAGAGTCTACCTAATCCTCAACGTTGCCATAGTGTTTGATCTGTTGGTGTTCGCATTGGTATATAGATCCAAAGTTGTAGAGCATATTGGTATGAGATTGAAAAACTTCGAAAATATTTGAGTTATCTAGGAAAATAACTTGATATAATGAAGTAGTTGATCGGTTTGGTTGACCGAAAAATCATAGTCAGATGACTTATATCGTAGTTTTTACTCGCTTGGGTTTCCATGTAAATATCTATGTACACTATGGTTGACTCTATTGTTTTCTTGTTCTGCACACATATTATAGTTCTATAAGTATGTTCTTCCGTGGCATAAAATTTTTAGATACAGTTATTTACCCTCCCTATGGTATTGTCTTGATCCTATAGGAACTCTCAATCGAAAATAGAACATGAGGCTCCGACAAGATAATTGGAGGGGAGATAGATGGGTGATCGTGGTTCCTCGAGGAATAACAATTGATAGAATAGAAGCCCCTGATAAGTCTCAGATTTATCATCATTATATCTATTTATTATTCCTTTAGCTTACGTATTTAACTAATAATAACTAACAAGTAACTTAAATTAACATATAACATTTTGTAAATAATTAACCATATTTATTGTAGATATATATATATATATTATGGTGCTTATATTTTATGTGTTTATTGTTTATTAAAAATCAAATAAAAACTTGTTTAATTTTGTATATAATTAATCTAACATTAAATATAACTTAACAATCCTAAAAAATAAGAAAAGAAAATAAAACAAGGGTTTTTAATACATTAAAATAATTTCAAAATATTACTATGTATATATTATGTATTCTCTCTTTAAGTTCTACATGAAGTTGTAGAACTCAATGAGATCTACAACTTCCATGTTGAATACTTTTTTTCATTTTACTTTAATTATTTTATTTTTAAATATGTTTTATTTATTTATTCCCTATTTTTTGATTGGTCCATGTGACCAATCAGAGAATTCCACATACCCGGTCCCTTTGTCTTACCCACGTGCTATTTCTACCATCTGATCACATTAATAAGACGATTTTAGCTTAATCAACCATGTCCTTACTCTGGACCTGATGAGTCTCCATTTAGTCACCTTTATTCTTTCATTTTGGTCTCTAGACTCTAACTAAATGCATGTATATATCATTATTTTTCATAAATTAGAATTCATTATTTATTTTATAAATATTGTATAAAGGAAAAAATAGGGTTGTCCCTTGCGGGCATCCAACATGGTTGCCCCGCCCCTTTTTTCCACAATTTTTATTTTTTTTGAAAAAAATTCACCATGTATATTCATTTATCTATCCCTCCAATATGTCATTCAAATTTCATTAGAAACAAAGACTCCTATGCCCTCTCTAAAACAGGTAATTTTAATGATCTAAAGATTGATGGTCTCTGTTTCTGATGAAATTCGAATGACATATTGGAGGGATATATAGATTAATATACATGGTTATTTTTAAAAAAATGTAGAAAAATAGGGTGGGCAACCATGTTGGCTGCCAGGAGCAACCCCATCAAACCATTGTATAAATACATAGTTTAAAGCCAAAATAAAAGAATGAAGAAAGAAAAGAAAAAGCAATAATATGCCAAAGTATTTTATAACCCAAGATCTCAAGACTCAGTAATCATGATGACTAGGTCGATAGAGAATAAAGTAGGGGGAGATAAGGGTCAAAAACACAATAAAACACCAATTATTTATTCTTCAATAATTCATTTTGGGCCTATTTTATTCTTTATTATTTATACATCAGATAAATAAACTTTGTACATGAAAGTTATAGATAAAATTACATATAAAAATATAAAATTTATTTTAAACAAAAATAATATAAATTGTACAATATATACTCAGAATAAAAAGCTAAAACTCAGACTTCACATACCCATATCTTCTCCATATGAACTCAAAATGCACCTAAATCACTTGAATTGTATATAACTTTTAATAAGTTATTTAATGAATGTGGTTTCATTTGATTTGGCATTAAGACACAAAAGTTAGATTTTGGACCCCAATTATACAATATACCTAAATAAATTATTCATTTTATTTATTTTTATATTTTAATTATTTTATTTTTCATAATTTTGTAAATATTTTATATAGTTCACGTGCATATTTAGAATAAAATAAATCAATAAAGAAAACAATAAAATAAATAGCGTACAACAATACATAGATGAATATGCTACACTTATACCTATGTAATTTACACCTATAGTTAATTAAGTGTACATATTATATAAAAAAAGATACAATAAAAATATAGTTGTGCATATTAAAATGAGTTCTAAATCTATAAATGAAGTTTATAAAAATATAAACTAAATATAAAATAAAAATTAAATACACATAATATAGGTAAATATACTAATAAATGAACCTTTAAAAATAAACTTGTAATAAATGAAGTCATAAAAATATAAAAAAACATAATAAAAGACTACATAAAATAATATAACATTTTCATGTTTTAACTCATATTTAAATAAATCAATTACTATTTTATTTCAATTTATTTTCATTTTATTTTACTGATTTGTCTTTTTGTGAATGTCATCTGTTGACCTATGTCAACTCCTCTAACCTCAGGTTTGGGCGTGTTCAACCTTGTTTTGACCTGACTTCATCGATTTCTTTCCATCAATGCATAGCTTGAAATGCATCGATTCCTTATGTGATTTTGCTCCTCAACCCTCCGCCTATCACGCCAGCTTCATACATCGATCTGTGAAGCACTAAAATGAGTCGTTCACCTCGATCTTTCTGGCTCTATACATAACCCCATTGCCTCCTTCCTCTCATAATTGGTTCCCTTTTGCTCCATTTCTTCCCTTCATTTTGCGCCCATAGGCTCAAGCTCAGTGACAACGAGCTCACCTGCCATTTTTCAGCGAGGAGAGGTGCTGTTGGAGTGTTATCCAACCCATCGCCGGAGCTCCACTCTCGACGGTTCCATCTAGTGGCCTCCAACTGTTCGAGGTATTTTTATTTGCTTTTTGGGTAGATTTAGATATTGGTTTTTATTTCATGTGTTTTATTTAACGGCTAATCAATAGCTTTTGTTCAGATTTAATGTTTAATCTCACTAGAGCTTTACAGCTCTGGTAGCCTCTGTCGCATCGTCACACCCATGTTCCAACCATCCTTTCACCCCATCTCGCTCCCCCTTTGTTTCTTCATCTTTCGCCCATCTCAAACCACCCAGATCCTAATCAGATTTAGATCACCAAGGTCCTCTCCTCCCCCACTTCACCAGACTTTGCCATCCACCCCCATTTTCCTTCAACTTCCACTAATAAATGCTCATATAGATTTGCCATGCCTTCCTCTTTAGTTATCTGTGGGTTATGCATCTGGAATGGCCCTTATGGAAGATATTTGTATCAAGAAGTAGGAGCTAGGTTCGCTCGACAAACCTTGAGCTCCAGGGGTCTACTAGTGACCCGGGACACCTTTGAAGTATCTGGCAGACGTGTGGAGTCGGCAGTAATTTATAGAGACCATATGAGGACTTCCAAGAGGGCGAAGATGCATGCTTGGCCAAATCGAAGCTCGCCAGCGACAAGTTCTTCCCTCATTCTTTCACTATCCTCCTCTGCTGTCCGATTGAGGATCGAGTTCTAGATTGCACAAGTGTCATTGGATTTTGAGGAGTCTCGAATGTTGATTACCTCTCGAGGATCTAATCACAATCGTAGTCGACGAACAATCATCGCATGCTAAGGATGTGATGCGTGCCTAGGTGAAGAGCCATTCTATCCAACGCACAAGGGGGTAAATTACATATCTTACCCCTATTTTATTTTATTTTTATTTAGCCATGTAAGTGATTTAATATGTTATATATTTTATGGGTTATTTATGCATGACCCTCTAAGCTTTTGTGATATTGCATTTGGATCCAGTCTAGCTCAGCTCTCGTGTCGTCCCACTTGACCCAGGCATTTTGCAGAAATACCCTCGTGGGTTTTTAGAATTGTAATTTTATATTTAAACTCTGAATATTTGTTGTAATCTTTTTGGTAATTTTCATTGTAGCCTTTGACTTTTATTATTGCAAATATACCCCATGCATGTTCGTTAATTTTTTGTTCAAATTATATTTTCTAAAAATATCCGTGCTCCAAAAAACACAAAAAAACAAGGTAATGTTCCTGCTAGTTTGATCGTTCACACCATAACTTTAGTTTTGCATTTTAGGTATTTTCGTATTTATTAAAATCAAAATAGCATGTTTTATTTCATATTTTCTTTAAAAATCCAAAAAATTATAAAACTGTATTTAAAATTTCCAAAAAATAATATTATTTTATTATTTTATTTTATAGATCCACAAAAATTCCTAAAGATAGAAAAAGGAATAATAAAAAATTTAAAAGCTCCAAAATCCTTATAAAAATAAAAAAACTTTTAAAAATCCAAAAATATTTGTTTTATCTCTTATTTTTTTAATATAATATTCTATTTGTTAAAAATAATTTTAAGGAATTTTGAACTTATTATATATTTTTAATACCTTAAAATATTCGACCTATTTATTTAATCCTTATTTTCGTATATTTTGGACTTTAAAATCCTTAAAAATTAACAAAAATATATGAAAAATTACAAAATATTAGAAAATTAAAAAAACACAAAAATATTTTATTTTGTATTTTTTTGTTGATTTTTAGCTATGTTTATAATTATAATACCCTATATTGTATTATAAATATAATAATATATAAATATATGTTATATATTAAAATGAAAAAGGGAATAAAAATCAGGAAATATAAAAAAATTATAAAAATAAAATAAATGAATGAATAATTGAATAAAAAATATATAATTAAAAACCCACACAAAATATAGTAAAAAGATAAGAAAGAGGATAATTTTAGCAAACCACTTCACAATCTATCATGTTTGCTCCTTGTATTTGACACTATATACATACTTACACCTATACACACATTTTGTAGATTTATAATAAATTTGAACTCCACATCTTATTTTGCATTGCTTGATCTATATTGTGGGTTAATTAGTGTTCGATTCGCCTTTAGTGAGCGGCCGCCACAACGATAGTGTTCTCTCCTTGTAAGGATACTTTAGGCCTTCACCAAAAGCATCTTAGTTAATGAGAGCAACGCCGTATAAATTGATTTTTTTGTTCCTCTTGTATATATTTTTCATTTGCTTATTTTCATTTTTATTTTATATTAGCTCTAAATTGTCCGACCCTCTTCCGTGTTTGAATTTGTTGTGAGGGACTGTGGATCAAGGAAGGCTCTCCTTGGAGACCTAGGCACCACATGAAGCGGATTCAACTTTTCTACATAAAACGACAAGAGAGAGCATCAAGTGAAGAATTGGATAAAATTTTTAATATACTACCATTTTTAATTTATTTTATATTATAATTCAAGTAAGAGTGACACTTAATTGTAATAATTTAGGCTCTCAGGACACTTCGACACTTCATGAGGTTCATTTATGAGTGATTGTTTACTTTTGGGGCCTCAACGACTTTTTCACGATTTTTCGCATTTCTTTTTCTTTGTTTCATGAGTTTTGAGTTTTTCACATTTCTTTTACTTATTTTGTGTGATTAAGCCATAGCATAGGACTTGCTTGATCGATAGATTAGGTCTAAAGCCCTAATTAAAATTGCATGTGCCTATAGTCTGTGCTTGGATCTGGTTTAATCTGAATCATTGATTATTTAGACTTGAAACCGTGCGTCGTGAGAGATTCCATACAATGCTTGCACGACCCATTGTGGCGGGCACCGAGGAGTCTCCAAGATCGAACTCTAGATTTCTTCTCTAGATATTTGACTATTGTTCTTCACGATGATAGGATCTCATGTTTCTACAGTGATTTCATTGGTTTGCATTGCACACAAAGTAGGTTTCAATTCTTCTGTACAAAGAGAGTTGGAGTTAAGGTGAGTATCATCTATCTTGGCATACATCATTGATTTACGCTTGCATTGCTTTTCCAATTCTCTCCCTCTGATTTTGACCACCTAGGATACTAAAGGAATTGATCCCTCGTTAGGATTCATGCACTTCTATTAAAAATCCAAGAAAAATAAAGCTGGGACTTCTAACTCTACTCGACCCTGAAATCAAAAGAAATATCATTATCTTGGGGAGAGTAACCCCCTCATTGCATTCACATTTTATACTTGGCACATACACACTAAGGATTAGTGCCCCAATCCCAGGCCTACCCACATGCTTGTATAACTTTTTGAAATTCACTTGTCTCTAAAATTTGACAAGATAAAAATCTCGAACTCTCACGGTCATCATTGTGTTGAGTTGGTGAATTGTGTTGTTTTTGTTTTTTTTTTCTATTTATGTTTGTTTGTATGCATTATCGATCTTCTTTGTGCATTTGTGCCATTTTCTTGGATATCTTGACTTGACCTTCATGCTCTCTTGATCCCCGTCTTTTGTTTTGGAGATGGCTGACTGGAGTTATTTTTATCTGGACTTTGCAGATTCCTCTTACTCTCCAGCCAATCCACCTCCATTTTACCAGGAGGACTTTGCTTCTAATTTCTCTTTTGTACATTCCCACATCATCCACAGTCTCAGGCATCGGAATTTGATTTTACCCACCATGACAACCCTTACATTTTCCACTATCTCACCCACCCAAGATTGAGTTATTGGAGTCACATCTCATGGACATCATTCTTGAGTACATGACCCGGTTAGTGGAGTAAATGAATCAGAGGATAGATGAACTCACTAGTATAAATAAGAGCCATGTTACTGCTTCACCAGTCGATTTCATGTATTCATGAGAGGATGCCTATGAGAGCTTGCAATCTCTAAAAATACAAAAATGATAAATTTTGAAAATCCAAAAAAAAATCACATGTAGTCGAGTCAGTTTGTGAGGAGAGGCACCCAAGCCAGATCCTATACAGTCACACACATCAACGAGGTGAGGTACCCAAGCTAGATCACATACAGACACACACATCAACGACAGTTCTCGTCCTTGACCCTAAGAATGACATTGTACAGACTGCTCTTAGTCATCATTGTGTAGATTACGATTTAAATCTCTTCCCTTGTATAGAAGAGATATATCTTAAAAAATGATTGAATCCAAAGTGGTGGCAGCTATTCATGATATTGTCGAGTCCATACTTTGCCAGGCCATGAATCAATTATCTGTATCCAAACCCAAGAAAAGAAAGCGAAGAAGCAAACCCAAGCGACACATTTTGACCATGGCCACTGATTACGACATCACTCACCGTCTACACGTTAGGAAAGGGAACATTGTTACACCTCTTGTGAGATGCACTATTTCAGACCATTCTTTTTATCACACTCTCCTTGATGGTTCTTCGATTAATATAATACCCTTCTCGTTGGTACAGTCTCTTCATATAGGGCCTCTCAAGAAAACCACGATGATTTGCCATATTGATAATGGATCAATAAAGAGGTTAAGGGGTATCCTAGAAAATGTCATCATTCAAATCCAGGGCATGAGCTTCACAGTACACTTTCTCATATTGCCTATGGAGACCTCCAACCCTGTGGAGCATCCTCTTATCATCATAGGATGACATTTTTCTCTCCTCTGCAAGAGTTGTTATTGATTATGGATCTAGAGAGATTCATTTTCGTTCTACCGACGGGAACTTTATCTTGATCACCACAACGACCACTGAATAGATACATGCATCTGATGAGAATGTACCTGTGTTAGATGACTCTAAGGACTATGACCTTGATGCTGATATCAGAGAGATTTGCTTTACCATGGATGATTATGAGACTCGAGGATTCCTCATTGGTGAGGAAGACTTGGAAAGCATGGACCTTGGAGTTCCCCCTTCCGGTATGTGATGTGTTGATGACATCTACGATATTTACACGATATACACCTTTGTACGAAGGGTAGACATCGTAGATACTTTACATGACCGACTTGACCTTATTACTTCCATTGATGAGTTTTCACCTTTTCATTTTGGGATTTGTGAAATATCCTAGGACGAACCTGACCACACTACTTTCACCAACCAGTTCGTGCCTTTCCACTCTGAGATTGTTGAAGATCTTTGTCAGGTCGATCCTGATCGGTTTATGTCATCTGAGGACCCAAATATCGACCTACACCTTGTTAAATACATTCCTCAGTGATCTCACAAGAAGGCTCGCTTTATACCTTCTTGATCTATGAATATCCACCTTCTTGTATATCCACTTTCTTTACTTCCTTCCATATACCATTTCGCTCATCCACCTCATTTCGTGTGTTTGCCTTGCTTAGTACGTACTTTTTCTAAGGGGGTGGATGAGTTGAGTGTTCTTTCTTCATTCTATTTCATCACTTCTGTTGTTGCCTATACTTGGGGATCTTTTACCCTAAGTATAGGTGGAGTGATGTGTACATTCACCCTATGTTTTTTTATTTGTTTCTTTTATTGGTCCCCTCTACAGTCTCCTCTCTTGTGAATATTCTTATCTATACGTAGGGATATCTTACCCTAAGTATAGGGGGGGACAGAAAGAGTTGTGATCTGTTTATTCCCACCCTCAACCCTCCCTGCATGTAGAATATAGTCTGCTATACTTAGGATTATTTCATCCCAAGTAAAGGGGGACAATCGACTTCTTATTCATTTATTCCTTCATTCTTGTTTCATCATTGTAGTATAGGATTTTGTATATTCAGTATGAGTTATGTCTTCTCTTTACTCTCTCATCCATGAGCTCATAGCTCAAGCTAAGTATAGGGGGTCATATATATATATATATATGTATGTATGTATATTACACACTTTAGCCATAACTCATACTTTCGTATTTTTAATAATATGACTAATTAATAAAAACTTAAAAAACACACCCAATTCTTTTATTTACTGATTCATAAATCAGGTTCAAATGTTTTACAAAATGTTGAAAAATGATTTGAAAATCTTTTTGAAAAATCTTTGAAAATCATTTGGAAATATTTTATAAAATATTTTCAGCCTTTGTAATAATACTTTGGTTTGTAATTTTTTTTCATTATTTGAAATAAATGTTTTGAAAATCTATTTACAAATGTTTGGAAAATGATTGAAAATTTTTTTAAAAAATATACATATTGTTTGAAAAATATTGGCAAGATAATTTTCAATTTTTGTAAATGTTTGTAGAAATTACTTATCAAAAAAAACTTTTAAAATAAAATTTTCAAAATGTTTGTGAAAATCTTTTCAAATTATTTTGAGAACCATGTGCATAATTAAAAAAAGGTAAAATAAAATAAAATTATTTATAAACTAGTAAATATCTTGTGTAAATTCTTAAAACCCAACTATTGTAAATAACAAGATGAACTTCTATGTAGATATGTGCACATACATCCTTCCCTAAAAACATTTTGTTTTGGAAAATTCCAAAAATATTTGCAAAATTTTTTCAAAATTGCATAAAAATTTGCAAAACTTTTCAAAAATCCATAAAAAAGTTCAAATAGAAAATTGCATTACAAAAATATTTTTCATGTATTGTACACATCATTTGCATTTTTCAGATTGAAATTAACAATTGAACAAGTTTAAATAAAATCCTAAGATTGGAGCTTGGTTGGACCTAAAATTTACTTAATCATATGAACTTTATAGGAACTGGAATTGAAACTCTTCAGGTATGCTAGACTTAATTCTTTGGAAACCACGAGACTTAATTCAATGTCGTCTTGACTACCTAAATAGAATATTTTAGAACACATGCATGATTCTTGTTGATAATGACCTTGCTGGCACACTTGCACCTTATACTTTCCTCACCTTAACTGAAGTGGTAGTGGGCTGGATTTATTGGCTTGAAACACAAGTCAATGTAAACATCGAAGGTCACACAATTGTGGTCATTGTACCCCAACCCTGTCTATTAGCAAAGAGGTCTAAAGACATAAGTTATGGGTTGCAATAATGCTTCAAAAGAGGGATAGTCTACTGGCTCAAGAGGAAAAAATCCTTATGTAAATGTTGTTGTATACAATATAAAAAATAAATATTCAAAAAATTTAAAATGAAAAAATGGAAAAATTTATAGAAAAAACAAATCCCATCAGAGTATGTGTATATTTGTATAGTCAATAAGCAAGCTTGAGCTGCAAAGTCAAATGTATGCGAGCCTGCAGCGAGATGACTTGTCTACAATGGTCAAGCATCTCAGGATATGTAGCTACACTGGTTACCGTCCATTCTTCTCTCCACATCCTCTTCTTGAGCTGCTTGTACTTGAACTTAGAAGTGAATTCCCCGCTTCTCATGGAAAGAGTTGTTGGATTGGGGAATTAGGGTCACCATGTTGGAGAAGATGGACTTTTACCGCTTCAGCTGAGGAGAGCTACATATCACACACACTGTCCAAGATAGATTCATAGTCATCAGGGTTTGCATATGAGTTAACTTATTCTGACCTACCTATTGAGGAGACTCGAGCAAAGTTTTGTGATTCCTAAAGTTTGTTGTGTTTCTAATCCATTTCCCTATAAGATTATGACTAAACTTAAATTCCAAAGGACTGATCGAGCTCAAAACTTTAATTTTATGAAGACAAGTTTAAGAGTTAAAATCAATCCAAGTTCTTCCATTTTATTTTCTTTATTTTTATTTTTTTTGCACTTATAGGCATGTATGTTTGCTAGGGCCTAACAGTGACAAGTATAGGGGGTGATGAATCTTCATTTCATCACCTTTATTATTTACATTTTGACTTTTAAACTCTATCTACATGCATGTATATATCATTATTTTGCATAAATTAACATTCATTATTTATTATATAAATATTGTACAAAATACATTGTTTAAAGACAAATAAAAGAATAAAGAAAATAAAAAGAAAATAAATAAAAGTCCAAAGGTGTTTTATGACCCTAAACACTGAGACCTACGTTCATGATGAATGGGTCGACAAATAATACAATAGGGGGAGATAAGGGTCAAAAACACAATAAAAACATTAATTATTTATTCTTCAAAAAATTATTTTTGGGACCTATTGTATTCTATATTATTTATACCTAAAAGAAATAAACTTTGTACATGAAAGTTTTAGATAAAATTACATAGAAAAACGAAAAAAATACACAAAAATAGTACAAGTTGTACATTCTGTACTTAGAATGAAAAATCAAAACCCAAACTTCCCAAACCCATATCTTCTCCATATGAACTCAAAATACACCAAAATCACATTTCAATTGTATAAACTTTTAATAAGATATTTAATTTCATTTAGTTTGGATTTAAGATGCAAAAGAGGTTCTAGATCCCTATTGTACATCATACCTGAATAAAATATTCATTTTATTTATTATTTTTATTATTTATTATTTTAAATTTTTATAATTTTTTTAAATATTCTATATAGTTCATGTAAATATTTAGAATAAAATAAATTAACGTACTAAAATGCATAGAGGAATATACTATACGTGTACATATGTTATTTATACCTATAATTAATTAAGTATACATATTATATGAGAAATATACAATGAAATAATTTTTTTGTATATTTAAATAAGTTCTAAATATATAAATTAAGTGTATATAATAATAAAATCAAAAAATGAAATAAAAATAAAATACTCATAACATAGGTAAATATACCTATAAATGAACTCAAAACATAAATAAAAATCATAATAAAAGAACACATTAAATAATAAACATTTTTCTTATTTTAACCAAAATTTAAATAAATTAATTACTATTTTATTTCGATTTATTTTCACTTTATTTTATTGGTTTATCTTTTTGCGGATGATGTCGCCCAATCAGAGCCCGTCGTCCGTTAACATGGGTCCACTCCTCTGGCCTCAGGTCAAGGCTTATCAGACCTCACTTTGACCTGACTTCATCAATTTTTTTCCCATCGATGCGTTGTTTGAAATGCCTCGATTCCTTATGTAATTTTGCTCCTCGATCCTCCACCTATCACGCCGGATTCATACATCAATATGTGGAGCACTATATCGACCCGTTCACCTCGATCATCTCAGCCATGTACATAATCTCGTTGCCTCCTTCCTCTCTTCATTGGTTCCCATTTGCTCTGTTTGTTCCCTTCATTTTAGACCATGGACTCAAGCTTGCCCGGCCATTTTTGCAGCAAGGAGAGATGTCATAGGAGTGGTACCCATCCCATCACTGGAGCTCCGCTTCTGATGGTTCCATCTCACAGCTTTCAAATGCTTAAGGTATTTTTATTCACTTTTTAGGTATATTTAGATGTTAGGTTTTATTTTTATGTCTTTTATTTAGTAGCTAATTAATAGTTTTAGTTCATATTTAAATTTTAACCTCGTCGGAGCTCTAGAACTCCGTCAGCCTCTGTCTCACCGTCACACTCATATTCCGACCATCCTTACACCCCATCTCGCTCTCCCTTCATTTCTTTATCTTTTGCCCATCTCAACCACTCATATCCTGATCATATTAGGATCAACAAGCTCCTCTCCTCCCCACTTCGCCAAACCTTGCCATCCGCCCCCATTTTCCCTTCGACATCCACTAGTAAACGCCCAAATAGCTTCGTTGTGCCTTCCTCTTTATTTATCTATATGTTGTGCAATTGGAAGGGCCCTTCCATGGGTCATTTGTATTAAGAAGCGAGGCCTAGGTTCACCTGAACCTTGAGCTCCAAGGGTCTACCAGTGACCCCAGGACTCCTTTGAAGTACCTGGGAGATGCGCGGAGTTGGCAAGAATGTATATAGACCATTGGTGGACTTCCAGGAGGCAGAAGGCACATGCTTGACCAGTTTAAAGCGCGCTAGTGTCGAGTTCTTCCCTCATTCTTCCACCATCCTCCTCTGCCATCCCATTAAGGGTCGAGTTCCAGATTGCATAGGTGTTGTCTGATTTTAAGGAGACTCGATCGCTGATCTCCTCTCAAGATCTAATCTCAGCTGCAACCAGCAAACCATCATCGCGCATCGAGGACGCGATTTTTGTCCAAGTGAATACTTAGAGGCATCCAATCCAGCACGTATGGTGGTAAATTGCATATCCAACCCTCGTTTTTTGTTTTATTTTTATTTAGTTATGTAAGTTATTTAATACGATTTATATTTTGTGGATTGTTTGCATGTGACCCCATGAGCTTCTATGATATTATATTTGGATCTAGTCCAGCCCAGCTCATGTGTCGTCCCACGTGAGCTCGGCATTTTGTAGAAATAACCTCAACAGGTTTTTGGAATTGAAATTTGATATGTAAACTTTGAATAATAAACTTTGAATATCAGTTGTAAACTTTTGGGGAATTTGCATTGTATCCTAACTTTTATTTTAATTACAAATATACCCATGCTAGTTCATTTATTTTTGTGTTTGGTTTATATTTTCTAAAAAAATCATTTGTGATCCAAAAATCATGAAAAATAGGGTAATATGCTTACTAGCTTGATATTTCATGCCATAATTTTAGTTTTGCATTTCATCTATCATTCCTATTTATTAAAAATCAAAATAGCAAGTTTAATCCCTCTTTACTTTAAAAATCCAAAAAGTATAAAATTGTATTTAAATTTTTCAAAAATATAGTATTAGTTGATTATAGTATTTTGTACATCCAAACTAAAAATATCTAAAAAAATAGAAAAATAAATTGATAAAAAATTAAAAAGCCCTAAAATCCTTATAAAAATAAAAAATCTTTTAGAAATACAAAAATATTACTTCTGTCGCTAATTTTTATTTATATAATGTTCTTTTTATTAAAAATAGTTTTAAGAAAATTTGAACTTATTATATATTTTTAATATCTTAATACATTCAGCCTATTTATTTAATCCTTGTTTAGTAAAAATATAAAAGTATAAAAAGAATTAGTAAAAATATCTAAAAATTACAAAAACATTAGAAAAATATAAAAAGTACAAAAATATTTTATTTTTCAATTATATATCTACAGAGTTATATATAAATCTGTATTATATATTAAAAAGGAAACAAACTGAAAGTCAAAAATATAATAAGAAAATAAAATCATAAGTTATAAATTAAAAAATAAATAAATAAAATCATAATTAAAAACCCATGAAAATATAATAAAAAGACAAGAAAGAGGACAAATTTTGCGCACCACTGCACAATCTATCACATTTGTTGCATATGTTCAACACTCTATACATACTTACACCTATACACACATTTTGTAGAGTTATAATTAATTTTAACTCCATATTTTATTTTGCATTGCTTGATCTATATTGCGGTTAATTGTTGTCTGATTCATCTTTAGTGAGCGATCACCACATCGATAGTGTTCTCATCTTGTAAGGATACTTTAGACCCCCGCCAAAAGCATCTCAACAGGACCGCATGATCCGCGTTTCTCTAGCGCATCACATCCACTCGCTACTGCTCCATCCTCTATCTTACGATTTTCATCGAACGACTAGGAACTCATCCCTATCCTCTAGCCCCGATCTTCAACGGGCACATGCAACAACATCCACCAAATCTTCTCCATTTTCTCCCGATGACATCAAGTAACTCCCCGACCAACTCCCTCTATTAACTTCATGATACTCCCATAATCCACACCAACTTCTTATTTAACCCTAATTCTAACTTTCCTAACCTCTGGTGGTGGTTGAAACCACCACCTGGAGGCATAACCTCTAGCAACCTCTCCTATTCAAACCATCCATCACCACCAGCAAGAATCGGTTATCCACCCTTGTGTGAGCTCTGGCCCAACCCTTCTCCATCTTCTTATGATAGGAGAGTGTGGATTGAGGAGGCCATAATGACCTATGTATCCAGTGAGTCCCATGGTTCCAAACCATCCCACAACATCCTAGCGATGGTTGTTTGAGCTTTCTCCCTTTGATGAGGATATTAAGCGACGACCCGAGCTTCTTTGAAGCTCAAGTCCATGCTCCATCCTCCATCTTTGGGCAGACTTCTTCACTATACATGTAACATTAGGTTTAATTTTCTCGTCATTTCTTCAATTTAATTTGGATAAGCTGTTACTTATCATCTTTAATTGACCCATCCATGAGATCCGTCGAGGTTCTACTATCCTCATGAAACTCTTGATGACACGTGTTTTACAAGGGTCTAAAATAATATCCTCACAGAGTGAGAAGATAGAATGTCACCAAGGCAACCTCTCACATCATCACGTGGTCACTAAGCAATTAACCTACATAAGAAATATAGCCCTCAAGCAAAGGGTTAAAATTTATCATACTCTACAATAGATTGTATAGTGGACAAGTACATTAGGGGTCGAACATAGGAAACAATGGGGGATAGATAATAAAAATTGATTAAAAGAAGATAATGAATGATTTTGGGGTTTTTAGGAATTTTGGAATAATTGTGTGTGTTTTAATTATTTATTTTTTCAGAAATTTATTATTTTTATATGATTTTTTATTTTTAATTTAAAAATTTTAGTTTCTTTTATATCTTTTGAATTTTTTAATTTTTATAATTATTGATTATTACAGTAAGAGAACATATAGATATAGATATATATAAAGGTAGCTTTTATATTTATAAATATAAACATAAATGCTCAAAATTCACAAAATAAGATATTTTTTGTATTTTTATGTTTATCTATATTTTTGGCATTTTTGTTTTAATTTTACTAATTTTATGTTTTTCTAATTGAATAAATAAGGTAAAATAGTGAATAAGATAAATAGGTCGGCTTGTTTTGGGATTTAAAAATAACTAAATAGCTCAAAAGTTTCCAACATTATTTTTTATAGATAATAAATGTAGTAAATAAAATTCAGAAATGGAAATAAATATTTTGGAATTTCTTCAGATTTTTTTATAATTTTTTAGGGTCAGTAGAGGTTTTTATTTTAGGGTTTTTTGAATTTTTTAGTGATTTTTGGTCTATTGGTCCAAAATACAATAACATACAAAATCTATTCTTTTGAAATTTTTCAAAACATTTTTATAATTTTTATGTATTTTTCAATGCAAAAATGGTAAATAGCTCAATTTCTAATTTTTTAAAAAATAGGAAATAACATTAAAATGGCTAATAAAAACATTTGTGATATATATATATATGTGTGTGTGTGTGTGTGTGTGTGTGTTTCATGTATTAATCATAATTTTCTATGAATTTTAGAGGCATGGAGCCATTTTTAATAACACAAAATCCACAAAAGGTACATAATAGAAGGGGTATTTATAAAAATATTCAAAGTTTTTGGACCCTAGCCGAAAACCTTAGAGAAATATAAAAATCATAGGGGTTTAGATGCAAAATATAAGTCTCTTCACGTGTATGGACAAAAATGTTTAAACTACAGATAAAAGTTTGTGGACTAAAACTAAAAAATAAAAAGCGAAGCGGGTGACGTATGCAAAATATCCCCACAAGTGTGATCCAACAACATGGATGCTTCACTTATCCACATGGTGTGTTCTGGATGGCCGATGACACTTCAAATGCGATGGCTAAGATTAGATCCCGGGATGGGATCCAACGGCTGAGGTGCTTCAGATCTAACGGTATCTGCTAATGTGGGCATGGGCGTTCGATCGAACGACTGAGAGGACATTTGGAGGAACATGTCAATAATTCGCTTAGGTCGAGCTTCGACCGGCTCTTCCTCGCTCCTCTGACCACCTGGGAGTCTCCTCTGCGTTGAGTAACAGTTTCAGAAAAGCACTTAGAGATCCGATAAGGACTGTCGAAGAAGCATGGAGGCTCCTGCATATTCCATGGTCAAAATCTACTCGCGAGAGTCCACTAGCCCTCCAAAACCTGTAGGAAGATATGACACGCAAAAAGAACGGATCGATGGGAGATGAAATAAACTCGGGCAAAGCTCTTCAGCGATACAG
The DNA here is from genome assembly GCA_037367405.1 of Ottelia alismoides. Taxonomy (NCBI): domain Eukaryota; kingdom Viridiplantae; phylum Streptophyta; class Magnoliopsida; order Alismatales; family Hydrocharitaceae; genus Ottelia; species Ottelia alismoides. Next base: position 135,546 of record JAZKJV010001460.1, on the reverse strand, counting down.
TGGAGGAGGAGAGCGGGCTACCTGATCTGAGCGATATCATGAGGGGTGAATATGCGTGGAACAATATCAGGAGGGTAAGGTGTGGGGAGTAAAAGAGGAGGCAGAGATTGGTCGAAATAATCAGAAACAAGAGGCGAAGCTGGAGCTTCGATGACTCGAATTTTTGGGATTATACACTAGACCAAACCAAATAACAGGAACCAAAATGCTACCCTACTATACTGCTTGGCTAAGGAATGAAAAGAGCGAGAAATGATGAAGCTCTACCTGACCTAGACCGATTGGAGAGGAGTTCGTGACGGAGGAGGTGTCTGAGCTTGATCTACCTCGATTCTACACCAAATGTTTAGTTGGATCTTCCTCAAGATTCTAGTTGTCACCATGACACTCGAGATGCACAATGATTAGGGTTTGAAATGTAAGAAGAGGGATCAAAGTTGCATGGAAGATGGAGGCAATATCTTATACCCAACGACCTTTATCGAGGAAGTGCACATGATTTATAGGTGCATCGAGCAAGAAATCAAATTGGCGTGAAAGTCCAATGGTCGAGGATCAAAAATTAAGAAGGGATCAATCCGAATGGATGCAAAGATTGAGCCTGATAGATTGAGGAAGATGGATAAAAACTAGGACAGATGCGTTGTCGTCCTAGGAGACAAGGCAATTGACTGATGTCAATCGCTCCTGGCTCTTCGTTGGGCCACGTCATCCATGAAAAAGATAAGGTAGAAAAATAAATCCTTATTAATCCAAAAAAAATATTAAATAATTTGTATTAATTTTAGGGTAAAACATGACAAATATTTATTATTTAATGTAGTATTTTAATCTGGTTTTTATTTATTTTTACAAGTTAATTTATTGTAGGTTGATTTTTAGGGGTACATGTATATGTATTACCTATATTATGTGTATTTTATTTTGATTTTGTATTTTATATTTTATTATTTTATATACTTAATTTATATATTTATAGCTTACTTAAATACGTACAAATATATTTTTATGTATTTTTCTGATATAATACCTACACTTAATTAATTATATGTGTAAATTACATATGTATAAGTATAGCATATTCATCTATATATTTTTTGTATATTATTTTATTTTAGTGTATTTTTATATTTTTATTGTATTATAATTATGTACACATACTATAAATAATATTTACAAAATTATAAAAATACAAAAATAAAAGAATAAATAAAATGAATATTTTATTTAGGTATATATCACAATAGGGGTCCAAAATCTAACTTTTGCATCTTAACTTCAAATTAAATAAATCCACCTTCATTAAATTGCTTATTAAAGGTTATATACAATTAAAGGTGATTTTGAGTTCATATAGAGGAGATATAGGTCTGGGAAGTTTAGGTTTTAAGATTTTATTGTGAACGTAGAATATACAATGTGTATTATATTTATATGAAATCATTTTTGTATTTTTCTATATATTATTATCTACAATTTTCATATGAAATATTCATTGATTTAATGTATAAATTACAAATCGTAAAATAGGTCCCTATAATGGATTATTGGCATTTACGAATTAGGGTTTATTGTGTTTTTGACCCTTATCTCCTCCTACTTCATTCATTGTAAACCCGGTCATCATGATGCGTAGGTCTCGGGATTTACGGTCATAAAATACCTTTGGTATTTTATTTAATTCTCTTTTATTTTATTTATTCTTTTATTTTAGCTTTAAACTTAGTATTTCATACAATATTTATACAATAAATAATGATAGTTAATTTATGCAAAATAATGATATATATATATATATGAATTTAGACAGGATTTAAAGATCAAAATGAAAGAATATGATGAAATGGAGATTCATCAACTCTCCATTCACCTCCTCTCCTTCTTCCATAATTTTATCACCTCACCTATTTTCCTCAATTGACACGTCATAGGAAACCATTAGGGTCTCCATATCTAACATCCAAATGATCCTAGTCTCACCTCACCATCACTAGAATTCACTTGCACACTTTGGCTATGGCATATAAATATTGCAGGCGAGAATGATCAGAGCTCGTTCAACATCCTCGATCCCAATTTTTTTATTCGATGAAGCTCCATCGAAGTAATGATTCCAACATCTTGAGCATGCAAAGACCACTCCATCATCTTCGTGAAACCAACTGCAAGGTTCCCCAATACTCAGAATCTTTTTGGAGCGTGAAGGAGTTAAATATATATAGTCGAAGTCCAACCATGGCTCCACCGCATGCGGAGGAGGACATATGACTAAGACAACACCCATAAATCCTATTTATTTATTCATCAATAATCCACTTTTGAGATCTATTTTATTTTCTATTTCTTATACCTCAAATAAAGAAACTTTGTACATGAAAGTTGTAGATAATAATACAAATAGAATACAAAATTGATTTCATAGAGAAACAATATAGTGTACCTTTTATATTCTAAATAAAAAGTCAAAATTCCAACTTTTCACACCATATCTCCCAAATAAAAACTCAAAATATATCCAAATCACATTTAACACTTTTAATAAGCTATTTAATGAAGGTGGTTTCTTATTTTTTGGATTTAAAGTGTGAAAGTTGGGTTTTGGATCCTTATTGTACAATATACCCGAATAAAATAATCATTTTATTTATTCTTTATTATTTTTATTATTTTATTTTTTTAGAATTTTGTAAATATTATTTATAACATATGTACATATTTAAAACACAATAAAACCAAAGAAAAATTTAAAATAAAATATGTATACTAAATACATAGATGAATTACTTATACTTACACCTAAATATTTAATACCCATATTTAATCAAGTGTAAATATTATATCAGAAAAATTCAATAAAAATATATCGATGTCTATAAAAATAAGTTATAATTTTATAAAGTAAGAGAATGGAATAATAAAATAAAAAATATGATATAAAAATAAATTACTCAAAACATAGATGAATATACTTATAAATATTACCCTAAAAACTTGTAATAAATGAAGTCGTAAAAATAAATAAAATTTAAAAATAAATACTACATAAAATAACAAAGATATTTCATGCTTATATGTTTTTCGAATAAAATCATTTTCTATTTTATTTCTATTTTTAACTCATTTCATTTCTTGTTTTGTGCTTTTCTACCAGCATGGACTAATCAGGGGAGAGGGCGAGTTGACCAAGGTCAACTCCTCAGTCTCCCATTGGTTCCAGCGTCGGCCAATCGTCTCCCTATTCCTCAATTTTCCTATACCAAATCTTACATAGTTTTGGGTCAGAATCGTCTAGTATCTTCGCCTCAATTCATGGAAGTGCATGCGAGGATGATTCCTTGATCGAGGAACCCCTATGCCTCTTGGATTCATCGCTCGAAGTCTTCACCGGTAAAATACCACCTCCACCAAACCTCACCTCCTTGTTCCCTCTTCTGCCATCGAAACCTATTTCTAAAGTCTGTGCTTCCTTCCTGGTGATAGCAGGAAGACTTGGGCAGTTTTCTCGAGCCGATTGGTGTTGAATCGAGGCAGGTCCGGATCTTCTCCAGCGTCTCCACCAGATGTTTCGCTTCAAGTGGTTACTCTCTAGTAAGTTTCTGATTTTCTTGTTTTTCTCATCCCTTAGCATAGCAGTAGGATGAAAAGGTAGTTTATTTTGTTTTATTTCATTTACTTTTGCGTAGTTTCCCAATCCTTTGATCGACAGAGCTTCATCTCCGCCACCCATTTTTGACTAAACCAAACCAGCTCCGCCTCGTGTACCACCTTCACCTTCTCCCTCATCTCCTTCCGATCATCTGGACCACACCCATCCACCCGGATCTAGGTCAGATCCGATGATCGAGTCTTCTCCCGTCGCCTTTCGCTAGAGAATCTTGCATCAAAGCATATTGCCACCATTTCACCCTCTGGAGATGGTCCCAGCTCTAGCTTTTTGTGCATGGCCATATCTTGCAGGAAACAACCCAAGGGGAGGTGTTATCGAGGTCTATCATCCCAGGAGAAGGACCCCCATGTTGATGTGCCTTGCTGGACCAACTCAACACTTCTCACACCATTTTGAAGCCCTCCACCGGTGTAGAAAAATCCCAGGGATCTCTTATAACCTTCAGGAGCCAGAAAGAGGCCAGCTATTACGAGATTCGGCCGATTGAAGTTCGCCTAGCCCATGTGCTTTGCGAGTTCTTCCAGTTGACCTTACCGCCGTCCGATCACTTTCATCTCCCAAGATGTAGAGTCGTCTGATTTTGCCACATCTTACCGTTGATCTACCTTGGGCGATCTAACCCTTGCCACTCGCGCACAAACCGTCATTGTAGCACCTGGTGGCGACATGTGTATTAGTTGAATTCTCTACACCATCGGATCCAACACTATTGGGGGTAATTTACACTATATCCCCTTCATTTTTGTCATTTTATTTTTTAGCCCATAACATATTTTTAACACTTTAAAATTTTGTGAAATTTGTAAGTCGGTCCTCGAGATTTATTATATTTTCCATTTAGTCCATGCCAGCTCACCTTACGAGCCAGTCTATGTGAGGTGGGCATTTTGCATGGATACTCCCGTGACTTTTTGTATTCTATTTGGTCCATTAATTTTTAATTCCAATGATATATTTTTGAAATAATTGCATAAAGGCCTTTGTATTTCTTTTTAATTATGTATATGCCCATTGTCAGTTCATTGATTTTTGTGTGTTATTCTATTTATGAAATATGCACGTGCTTGAGAAAATCGCCAAGAAATAGTGTTAAGCTCTTGATTGCATACACTTTTCTCTATATTTTTTAGATTTGCAATTTAGATCTTTTTAATATTTATTAAAAATAAAAAGAACATAAATATTCCTTGTTTAACTTTAAAATTACCAAAAAATATAATTTTTTTTTAAAATTCCCAAAAAAATAATTTTTTATTTATGTATTTTGAGCCTTCAGACCAAAAATCACTAAAAATAGAAGAAAAAATCCCTAAAAATAAAAACCTAAAAACCTTTATTATAATATAAAAATTCTTAAAAACAAAAAATATATAATTTTATGTTTTATAATTTTCTTTATATTTTTATTTATCTACAAAAAATGATTTAGAAAATTGTTGAGCTTATTTGTTATTTTTACTTTCCATTTCAATTCAGCATATTTTATTAATCCTTGATTTGGGATTTTTTACTTTAAAAATCCATAAAATTAGAAAAGGTACTTAGAAAATCTCAAAAATATTAAAAAATTATTGAAAACACAAAAATAGTTTATTTCTATATTTTGTTCATTTTTATTAGTATTTATATATATTACCTTATATTGTATATATAACTTTATATATTTTATATTATATATTAAAAAGGAAAATATATTAAAAATCAAAAAATATAAAATTTAAACAATTTAAAAATAAAAATTAGAAAAAAAAACATAAAATTAAAACCCATTAAAACCATAAATTGGCTAAATGTTGAAAGATATTCTTGTGCCTTATTTCTCACTTACTCTGCACCTTTGGTTCCAGTATCCGATTCATGATACGTGTTATTGTACATCTTTTTAGTAGGGTATATAAATTTTATCCCTGTGATTGCTTGATTATTGTGTGGGTTAATTGTTGAATTGGCGAGAGATTTGAGCACCCGCATTAGCGACAATGAGTCTGAATTATCAAGCCACTTTAGCGACTTCGATTTCTTCGCTTTTCCCCCAACCGCCTTCGATTACGTCTGAATCAAAGAAATCGATGCTCCTTCGCCGCCTCTCGTCTGAGCTTCTCCGCCCTGCTCCATTTTGCTCCAAACCCACCAAATAAAAGCATAGGAATCTTTGCCTTCGTTTTGTCATGCCTTTGTGTGCTTTTGCAGGTCCTGGAGGCTCTGTTCGAGGAGCATCTTCAACAAGGAACACCTCCAAGTTACATCGAGATCGATGGGGCTCGAACAAATTTGAAGCCTCCATCCACTGCTGATCAACTCCAAGAGCGATTAGAGCGATTCAACGATGGCTTTAGAAAATGGAGGAGGAAGAGAGGGTTGATCGAGCGAGCACCAGGGAAGCCTTGTTCCCAGCACTTCCAGGTCCAGTCAAGATCGTTCTATAGGGTCGTGTTCTTCGCGGGTAGCAGGAGACGTTGGATTAGAGAGAGTGGGACTGTAGATCTCAGACGTCCATGCACGAAGAGGTATCGCGCAACGTCGGCTTGCCACGTGTCCAAGTCAATCATCAAGTGAAGCGCATATAGGGGGTAATTACATATACAGTCCCCCATTTTGGTCTTTTTATTTTTAGTTTGTAATTATTTTAATTGGTTTAAAATTTTCTATGTATTTTGCATTGGAACCCCTGAAATCTTTGCTATTAAGCTTTTAATTAGTTTAAAATAGACCACTTAACATTTCCATCATGATGATATATTGTGATCTAAATTCTACTTGATTTTATTTCAGACAAATTTTAAAAATACGGAGAAATAAGGTTAGGAGCATGTAGCTTGCTTGGGAGCATACTCCTTTTTCCCCCAACACACATGTATATATGTGATTAAATGAGTATGCTCCTACCTTTTTTCTGTCATTTTTTTAAATGAAACCTCGAATATTTACTTAGAATATAAATGTAATATATATTTCAAATCTCGTGTTTATTTTTTAATTAGGCATGAGAGCATACCTAGTTTATTTTTAAATTAAGAATGGACACTAGATCAGGATTTTTTTCCACGTCTGGATTCTTAACCTGGTTGGGGCATTGAGAAGGTTATAAAATAATGCTTATTTTGTATACACAGCCGACCCATCTGAAGCCTAACCTCTCATGTTTTGAGAATAAAAGATATATGTTATTAAATGCTGTGAATATTATGTAGAAACCCCTGGTTACCTTTGAAATTTGTATGAGGTATTATGAGGCTCGAACAAGTTTTGGAAAATGCGAATAGAATTATAAGAAGGCTCCTGTAAAAGAAAACCGTTTCCGTTTGTAAATTATCCTGGTCACACCACCTTAATCATTAATTAAGGAAACTGATCGTGGTGCGGTGCACGTAAGTTTAATTCGTTTCCATGAAACGGCTTCTTAATCCCCATTAAACTCTGATGGGTCTATTTACTTCACTTGCAGTTTCCATATCACGTTCAGTAACATCCGATCCCCTCTTTATAAACATGAGCAGTAAGTATCCTTCACCCACAGAAACAATCAAGATGTCGTCTCTCCTCCGGCTGACGTTGCTTGCCCTACTCCTGCTGCAGCTCACCGGCTTCGGCCTAGCGCAGGAGCTGGTTCTCAGGAACAGATGCACGGGATTCGGAGATGTGACCGTCACTTGCCGGAGATACAACGACGAGTCAGTCACGGTGAAGGAGTACGCAGTCCCGTACGCATCGCAAGCGACGGTGCCCGTCGATGTCTCACCGCCGCGTTGGCTGTGGGATAGGAACAACTGCATTGTGCAAGGACACGGGCTCAAACCTCTCACTGTCTACGACTCTTTGGATGAAAGAGATCGCAACCGGTGCAAGCGCGGCTGCGTGCTCGAGCTCAGGCAGAATGGACTCCTTTGGTGGGATGTTCTCCGAATGGAGTGGATATCCATCAGGACTTTCTGAGGGGAATGTTGAGTTTCCGCCGATATCTTGCTATATTTTGATTATCAGCATTTTAATTTGGACGTTTTTTTAATGTATTTTCCATGCTTCTTGAGTAAGAGAACCTGAGAAATAAAAGATATTTTTTTTAAAGACAAGATCAGATATCATTCATCTAAAAGATTGGGGATCAACATCAAAGCTGCAAAATGGCCCGCACATGCGCGGGGTACAAATGACACAAGTTTGGAGTAGCAGAGAGACGAATTTGATACAAAACAAAAGCAATTAGATCTGCAATCATATTCCCAAGAAAACACCCACAAGATAAAATCCCTGATAGGGCTTGTCTTCATCAATCCTTTTTAGCAGCAAAATGGGCGTCGGTTTCTTAGATTTCATATTGGAGCCAACAAACTGTCGTTAGCAGAATCATCAAGGCATACATTAAGCGGCAGTTATCTGGATCGATATGAATCAATAACAAAGCAACACATATTAACAAAAAAGATAATCATATTTTTCCGATTCATAGTCCCGTTACAGAATGTAAACATGAATCGAATAAAATATTTAACCATCATATTAGGGCAAAATCACTCAAAGGCAAAGGAGCAACCCAATTACAACAAAAAAAGTAAAGGAACTCAAGAAGTATTCTAGTGGTAGTGCAGTGTACACCTTAAAGGGCCTGGGTTCGAATCCCGCGGAGGTCGCTCCGGACCCCTAAAATTTTCAAGCCTACTATTAAAAAATATTAAAAAAATAAGGCAGTAAAGAGATTAAATTAGAGATCACTTATGCGTTCATGTAATGGATTGTCATTAGAGAGGATATCACCCTCATAATGCTGATACGAAGGGTACTGACGATTTGCTCCCGAGGTACGATGACACACGGTTATCATCATGTATATACCTCAGAGAACTGCAGCCAAGCGAAGAAAAAAGTTGCAGCTGCGGTGGAAGAACACCATATAATCAAATGAAAGTTGAATTCCATTAACCTATTATAACAAGTTGAGGATGGCATAATCAAATTAAAATTTTATATTGAATTTGAAATTTAAGTTTTTTTTTTGTAAATAATGCATTAGTTTATTTTTTTCAATTTATTTCTATCAAATTATTCAAATAAGAACAACAGAAGTTACCAAAAAAGGATACAAACACAACTTAGAGACATAAAAAATCTAATCTCTATGGTTGGGTGTTGATGAAGTCCATGATTAATTTAGAATGTTAAGATATGCAAAGCCCAATCACTTTCAAGAACAACCTTCAAACTTTTATAATATATCATTAAAAAATGAGAACCATAGAACATTCATACTCGATTGAGTATGCAAGACAAAGCCAACTTAAATATAAGCCACTAATTAGGCATCATGGAGCTCATTTAAATGAACTTGAAATGGAATTTATTTATAGTATAGTAAAAATATGCAAATTTTAAGAAATAAATTAAAATATATATATCTATCTAGAAATGGAAGGAATTTAAGTTATGCTTATTTCTTCTTAGATGGATTTGGTATATTTGATCACATAACTGATACAAATTCAGCTCTAAAATAAGGTTGCAAGGTAAAGCAAGTAAAAAATAAGAAGCAAAAGGGTCAACAATATCTAACCAATGTATTAAGCAATTATCCCAAATCTATTTTATCTTAATGAAGGTCAAAAGAGTGGCAACATACGAAGGCCAAATGGTATCGTATGGGAGGTGGATTATGTTGTTTGAGATGGGTGGCGACATCGCAAGGGAAGGGGGTTGCATTGTGTTGGAAGGGAAAAACATTGTGCAAAAAGGGGAACATCATCGAAATGGACTTAGAGGGAACTGGAAGGAATATTAGCGGTCAATAGTGAAATGAAAGAAAAAGAGAGAGGGAACCGGGATGGGAATAACTAAACATGGATTACAATTTGAAAAGATTTAGTCATACTTTATTATTTTGAAGATTTAACATTTTCCTTTCAAAAGAAAAGAAAGGGTAATATCAAGAGAACTTATATCAAAGATTGATATGGAAAAATGCATGAATGACATTGATTAAAGCCTTACAATGAATTCAAAATAGGTCCACATATTTATGTATGTATCTATCTGTATGTATGTTAATGGATTAATGAATTAGATCGGATCAAATTTTGATGAATGTATGATCCACTCCATACTTTATATGGATTTTAAAAATTCCAATCTGGTTTGGTCCATTAGAATGATAAAACCAATCCAATCCAATATCATCGGATTGGATTAGATAGCATATTTTATATGATCCATGTGCACACCACTCCTCAACATTCTGGACTTATCAAAGGACCTCGACAAAGGAAATCTCCATCCTTGGTAGCCTCTTGAATGTGCAATCTAGTATCTGCACAAGCACCTCAAGGAAGGGGAGGTTCAACTCAATGATTAAGTCCTCACAAGATTTCACGTGTCTAAAAATCTCTGATATACTTACATATTCAACATGTGAAATACATCATGAACACTCTCCAAATGCGGGGGAAGAACAACTTTGCATGTCATGATCCCAACATGAGCCAAAGTATCAGATGGACCAACAAATCGAGGTGAAAACTTGCACTTAGCATCGAATCTCTGAATACTATTCATCAAGGACACTATCAAGAAAGCAAAGTCCCCAACCTCAAATCTGAGGTCTCGACTCTACTTGTGGGCGCAGCTCTTTTGATGGCTACGAGTGGTCAACAACTTTCATTTTGTCGTATGTACGACCATAGTAGTCTCCTCAATGATATTTTTGGTGTATCCATAGTAGTCTCCTCAATGGTATTTTTGGTGTAGATTGCACTGTCTCCCACCTTCTACCACCAACAAAAAGTTGTAGTGGATCTTCCCCCATAAAGGGCCTTGAAAGGAGCCATGCTCATCCTGTAATGATAGTCGTTGTTGTATGTGAACTCTACCAAAGGAAGGTGATCCTTCCAGGATCCTTTCCATTCCATGACACAAGTTCGAAGTAAGTCCTATAATGTATAGATAGTCCTCTCGGACCGTCCATTTGTGTGTGGGTGGTAAGCCAAACTAACACATGACTCAGTACTTATGGCTCTCATGAACTCTCACCAATACCCGTGAGGTGAAACGTGAGCTCTACTAGATACTACCTCCTTATTGATCCCATAAAAATGAACATGTTGTATATATAATAAGAACAACTAGGTTAACTTAGAAAGATGTACCATTCGTATGGTCTGATAGTTGTAAACCAACTTTTAGACATTGAAAGAACATTTAGCACTTGCACCAATCCTTACTTTACCCTATGGCACAGAGGGCTTCACTATATACACTGATGCATCTAAAGAAGGACTTGGGACAATGCTTATGTAACATGGTAAGATAGTGACATATGCATCACGAGAATTGAAGATACATGAGCGTAATTATCCAACTCATAAAAATAATTGTCTTCACTTTACAGACATGGAGACACTACTTTTATGAATTACTTCTAAGATTTCACTAATCATAAGAGATTAAAATATCTATTTGACTATAAGAAACAGAACATGAGACAAAGATGATGGTTAGAACTACTGAAAAACTAAGATTGCACGATCTCTTACGATCCTAGCAAAGAAAATGTGGCAAAATGTGCCCTCAACAGAAGAAACTATTCCCAAGACATGATGACATCAATCCAATTTTAAGGTATGCTATCTCCATTAAGTGAATGGCAACCTTACGATAGTGTTACAGATACAATAACCATTCTTCGTTGTGTAGGCCAGGGATTTATGATAGAATACATAAAGTCACGAAGATGATCCACTTTTAACAGACATAAGAGAAAAAATTGAAAGAAATGAAATCGATGGATTTCATATACATGATGATTTATTGTATAATCATCATAGAGTCTATATTCTTTACACACATGAGGTAAGAAGAAACGTAATACGAGAAGTACATTATTCAAGTTAGTAGACATCGTCCGGATGATCAGACGTCCAAGATACATCCACCCATGTATACTCCAAGCTTGCGTCGTGTCCAAGCCTCACTCCAGCTCTCCATATCATGTGCTCCATACACGTGATTCTTGAAGATTTGCAGTGCAGCCCCTGTTACTTCTTGATATTGTAGAAATACCCCTACATTGGAGGGTAATTTATAAAATGGGCAATGGGTTTTATGTATTTACATTTTAGTCATTGTAGGGACTTGTTTGTGAACTATTGAGTGTTTTATTCCTATTTTCTTTACATTATGCCCTTGCATTCAATGATGAATAACTTAAGCATATGAAGCCATTCTGATGTGATTTCATTTTCATTGTATATCTAATTAAATTTTTTGATATGCATGATTGATCCTCTGATTTGATTTCAGTTGCTCAAGTCTTGTATATAATTGAAGGGTATAAATTAAATGTTTATGTGCATGTTTTTAATTAGTTTCATTGTATTCATTTTGTTCATTCTTTTGACCTAGACAATGTACGTATCACTTAACATAGACATTAATATCTGATTAATTATATCAATAGCTCATGTCCTTATGTTCAACTCCAGACTTACCCAGAATATAAATTAAGCCAAGTCCTCTTCATAAAGATCTAATTGAATTGGTTTTGATCAATTGCTAGTTAGTTGTATTATAACGAGTGATTACTATCATTGCCAATTAGCGTTTCATTAGATCCTCAAAATGGAATCAATGGTAGAGATGTTGATATGGTGGCTGATGACGGGGAAATTGATCGGAGAATATGAATGGATGAAGAATAATGATTTCTCCTAGACTTGGGTGAAACTAAAAATTAGCATAAAAGAAGTTATGGAAGGATAAATTGAAACAAAAATTAAAATGAGGAGAATAAATGTTACCTTTTCTATAAAGAATGAGGGTGACTCAGATGGTTGTAGCACCTATTGAAGGTCTAACTATTTCAATCACCACTTGAAGTCTCGACAATATTGAGCTAGATGCAGCTGGATACTACATTTCAAGGTCCAAAGGACCTCGAATCATCCACTATGTTGTTCCAGCAATTAGACATGTAAGCCTATGATGAGCCATTATGCAATAAAAGTTGTTACAAGTTATTTCATTATGTGCATTAAAGTTGCACTTATAAGGTCTCTTAGTACAATTAGGGTTATGTCTCATGGTCATCTTGATATCATGTCGTTATTGATCTAAGGCGTTAGATCGTAGAGATTGATATATGGTTGTATATCTAAAGAATTAGATCGAGGACACAACTAGCATCTTTAAGTTATATTCAAGAAGGATCTCCAGTTTGAGAAGAGATGGCAATCTTCCTTACTGACTAATATCTGTTGACACTGTAAATGTAGGTATGTTAATAAAAATTAAGATTCGAAGATGCTAGGTGAGTTAAGTTAGAGAGTTAACTTGATGAGATCAGGATACTAAAGACTTGTATTATATATTATAACGAACATGCATACATCCTTTTATCGAAGATAAGTATACATCTATATGTCCAAGTATGCACATTTAGCAGACCAATATGTTGATGGCCTACCAAGGTCTATATACCATAGAGCTAGTATGCATATAAGGAAATATGAGATGTATGATCTCTCAAAGGATTCATGGAGGTTCATACTTTATGAATAGGGAGACGATGCTTAATCATGAGACATTGGGGTCATAACGAATTTCATTGATTGGTCATATTATTTATTAAACAAGATAAAGATAAAAGGATATTAATATATGCTTTTGGAAAGCATATGATTAATATTTTAGGCTTTATGGTCCACTTTTTCACATCTCTAAGAGTCATGTTTTATCGTAGTTCAGGAGGTGAAAATGATCCATGCAGAACCCACCCTTTTGAATAAGTGGAATATTTTACTTGGTAATGTACCGAGGTCAAGAAAAAGGATACGAGCTTCCTCAATGATTAATTAGATAATACTAATCTAACTAAGCAATTAAATCACATACTCTACCTAATCACAAACAATGCACACTAATGCAATGTAACATATGAAGAATAGACAGAATCTAATTTTATTTAGTTTTTATGCATGTTTATGCGGGTTAAATAAATATGAAATGCCACAGAATGCAATGTAATGCAAACATATTAATAAGCACAGATATATCCCTAAATAATTTAGATAATTGAGAAATAAACATGCGATTTATTTCAAGATTCATTGGTGCACTAAAATAACTCCACATTTCATTTCATAGAATTTAAATAAGCAAACCCTTTACACACCATATTACAATGTCAAATCAAGAAATAAAATATGACATTCGCAAGATGATTAAATGAGCATCAAAATGCAACTGAAATCACTGAAAAAGGAATTAATATACTCAAGTTATGAAAGAAATAGTTCGGGGACATAAATAGAATAAAAACATGTAAAAAATAGAGAAAATATCTCAAAAAAATCTCTAAAGGGGCTTTTCTGCAATTCCAGAAACCTGAAGGGTTTGCAGTGCAAAATTTGTAGGATGCACGCGCGAGGCACGTGCCAGACCTGAATGTGAAGCCAGAGAAGGTCGAGGCTCTAGTTGTAAATTTTTGAGCCATCACGTGCCGAGAACATGGGTGGAGGTTCGGATGGTGGCGCATATCAGTTGCAGGTTTGGAATCATATGGTGGGTCCCGACGCTTTGTCAAGTACCTCGAACCCACAGAGGTTGGTGCTTCATAATAGAGCCTTGGATTCATTATGGGTTGTCCGATCGGGGCGATCGGATGGTAGCTTTTTTTTACATAAGGTCCTCCTCCTCTGTGCATGACACCTACAAGGTGGAGCTCCCTCCTCCAGCCTCTTATTGCTCCTCCGAAGGTCGAAAATCTTCCTGAGGAGCTTGCGAGAAGGGTGGACGACTGAAGAAGGGTTGAGGATGCTTGGAGCTCCCTGCAGGTGAGGGCTCGTCGTTGAAGATCCTCTAGGATGGAGGTACTTCAGAAGCTCCACTCAAGGGGTTAGTGAATCATAACTGAAGCTTTATCGAGTGAGTTGGAAGTGAGTGGAGGGTGACGGAGGCATAGAATGTGGTGCTCTAATTAGGTTCTCCTCTATCGTGAGCAGAGGAGAATTCCTAGAGTGGGGGAGGCCGTGGAAGACATAAGGAGATGACCTGGATTCCCCACGAAGATTGGGTACATCCGGCGAAGGTTATGGTGTAGTGATCGAAGGTGATATTTGGTGTGTGCAGCTAACTAAATAGAAAAAACATGATAAAAACAAGGGCTACTTACCTGGAAAATTGAAGAATCACACCATGGATAGATTAGCATGGGATTGAGGTCGAAGTGGACCTCAAGGTTGTTGTTTCATCTCCTTGACCCTTGGAGACATCTCGGACGACCGTCATTCGATGCATTGACATGGCTTCCAATCATGGGTCATCACCATAGCATAATGCTATCGTTGTATCCTCAATCCACCCATCCCATGTCACAGAAGGGTGGAGAGACACTAGGATGATGCTCATCTAAAGGTAGACATCTCAAGAAGAGGGCAGAGCCTATGGTTTTAAAGGAGTGGGAGGGGCGGTTTCCAAGTAGTGGGCTATGAAGTTCAATCATCCTTCCATGTCCGATGGTTGGAGGGGAGAGGGTGTTAGGTGTCGTACGAGGATGAGAGAGGTTAGGTCTATGTCGGAGAGTGGTCCGTTGGGTGAAAGGTAATGGGGATTGGTTGGGAGAAAGTGGAGAAGGTGGGAGGTTAATGGAGGTGTGTCGTAGGGTAAAGAGGGCGTTGGAGGATGACGAAGCGTGTGGTCTGTTGGATCATGCAATTCAACAACCCAAGTTGGGGTGCGAATAGATGCTTCAAATGTCATTTGGAGGATGATCCGATGGTGGAGATGTAGGCATGGGCAGACGGACCTAATGTTATCCATCAGGAGATCGTGCGGTGCAAAGAGGAAGCAGGCGTGGAGCGATCTTAACCGTATGATCGAGTTGATCAGACAACTAAGATGAAAGGTGGAGATGAGAGAAGGGCTAGGCCATGTTGCTGGCGGTGGCGGCGCCATGTCGCCTAATAGAATTACAAAATAAATAAAAATAAAGATAAATAAAAAGGAAATATGTACATGTGTCAAATGAAAAAGTGTTGAGTATGAAAGTTGTAGATATTTTTGAGATATATAAGGTTTATGTAAAACACATAGTCAAATTAGGTCACATAAACATACTTATTTTTTGTATAAGTATTTTTAATGAATAAAAAATACTTGCTTTAATTTCTTTTGTGATCTTTTTGTATTTTAAATTTTTATTTATTATCAAAACAAATATATAAAATAATTATCAAGTTTTCTAAAATTTTTAAATTTTTAATAGAATAAGAAACATAGAAAATAGATCACAATATTATGGTTAAATATATACTGTAATTAGGGTTAATTATGTACAACAAATAATTTTTTAATATTAATCAATAGAGCTATCTTTTATTGAATAGTTTAAGTAAGGAGGATAATAAATAATAAGATAAATCACTGATTTCTCATCCTCTTATATTAAACTATGCTCGTCCTTGAGTAAACTAAAGGATGATTGAGTCGGATTAATCCCTGACTGTGCATGTGAAATTTCAAGACTTGACTCATTAAGAATCCTTGGTTTTAGTGTCCCCAAAATTTTAAGCCAAATCAAGATCTAGTCGAAAGTAATCCAACTTCATTAATTATCAGACTCTTCGTATGTACATATAGTATAGAGGTATGGCCTTTAGTGTGTACTGCATTCAGGATAGTTGAGTTGAAAAGTCACTCAAGGTCCAGTCTAAGAGACTCTCCTCATGACCCAATCCTCAATAGTAGGGACTAAATCATTTCTTTCTTTCAATTCACCGTCTCTTTAGTTGTCAGACTTAAAAGTGAAGATGAAAGGACGATTAATGGATGGCATAAGATTGTGTCAGTTCTTCTTTCTCTCTCATTAGAATAAGGGCCCTCTCGAGTACCTTATTACTCAACACATGTATTTTTGGTGTTGATCAGTGTGTCCGTCAAGAGTTGTTGAGTCGCATATAATTTTTTTTCCCGGGAGTACACCGAAGTGTGTCTTCTTTAAGTATCTAATATACTTACATCCGTACTTGTATCACTTACGATGTAGATCCCTTTTTGAGGTACTAGCTCGACTCATTTGGCATAATTAGCTTTGGTCCAAGTGGACACTTTGAAATAGTTGGGAGCGCTTGCCCTTGGTGTCATATCTTTTGTAATTGACTTTGTAATGAGAGCTTTTCTTTCAGCATTCTTTTTGTTTCTTTTCTTTTCTGGCTAGCTCCACTACCTTTACCAAGTTGACACACAATGTTCAACAAATTTATTAATTTCATCATAGCCTGGCACATAGGACAATATCAAGAGATTAATACAAGAACCTTGTTCTCATACCATCTTAAGGTGCTGACACTCAGGTTTCATGAAGCCTTCATACATTTTATTCCATCCTCGAGTATCATAAAATCAGGTCAGGATTCAAATCCCTCATCAAAGTCCCTTAAGTTAAACCTCTACTCTTTCATCATTAATGTAGTTGTGCATGTGAGGTATGGGTCATATTATTTAAGGTAGAGATGACGTGTCCAATATAACACTCATATCTTTCAAACTAGGCAAGCGTAGATTATTGTCTAAAACCCTAATGACTAAGGATGGTTAAGTTAGATTCTCAAGACCTCATAAATCAAGTATTTTCAACTCCTCAAGCCTTGGGTGATAATAATAGTGTCAGGGATACACCAACTTAATAGTTAAGGTTTGGTGATGACTTTTTAAACTTCTTTAGAGAAATAATGATTGGTCCAAACTCATATGACTAGTTGCATCTACTTTCAACTAGTATGGTTATAAGTACGGACCATCATAAGGCTACCCATGTTACTTCAAGACGATACCATACGCGTTGTCTTTTAACCACTCACTCTGCTAAGAGAGACCGTAGTTGCCTAGCTGAAAAGTAGTTAATCATTTTTATGTTTAGTAGTCAAAATTATTAATAAAGAATTTTTAAATTTATTTCCCCTATTTTTTATGGGTTTTTGAATTAAGTAGTTTTATTTAAAAACACTAATTAATCTCGTTTTCCCCTATTTTTGAAAATATTTTGGAAAATATTTTTCAAACCATCTTACATAATATGTAGATTTTCAAAATATTTTTCAAAAGGTTTTCAAAACAAGTAAACCCACTTTTTTTCAAACCAATGTCAAACATTTTTTTCAAAACAATGTCACATAGTCAGAAAATTTTTTGAAGCATTTACAAACATTTTTACACCAATCAGGTAAAAATATATATACCCTAGCCCTAAAAAGTTTGAAAATTTTCAAAATATGAGCTATAATTAAAGTAGATATGAAATGTAACACCCATACCCCAAAAGATAGTCCCACATCTGAAAACTCACAAAATGTGAGAGTGAGTTATAAGTGATGGGGATTACTACTTGACAACTTGGGCTTAAGCATTTTGGGTGGTTGTCAACGGATCCATTTGGGCTCGAATCCAACAAGTTGTCAGGGCCAGTTTTCCTCGATAACGGACCACGCACCTAAGCCCGGGACGTTACAAATGGTATCAGAGCGGGTTCTCTTTGATAGTGGAAAGATCTACCCAAAGGGACCTAAGCCGGGAGCATGCAGCCGCCACTATCACTGGGAATAAAGTGATGGGCCATGTCGCAATGAGGACGTTGCCAATAAGTGGGGGGAGATTGTAACTCCCATACCCCAAAAGATAGTCCCACATTTAAAAACTCACAAAGTGTGAGAGTGAGTTATAAGTGATGGGGATTACTACTTGACAACTTGGGCTTAAGCATTTTGGGTGGTTGTCAATAGATCTAATTGGGCCCGAACCCCACAAGTTGTCCGCGTCAATTTTCCTCGATAATGAACCGGGGACCTAAGCCCAGGACGTTACATGAAATATATACGGTATAGCCCCTATACTTAGCTTGTGTTATGTCCTCAAAGCACAAACTATTATGAATCCATAGCTCATTCTAGAGTATAAGGTAATATAGAGGAACTGATTGGTCGCCCCCCTAAGAATAACCTAAATGTTATCATCTCCAATCTTTACCTCGAGTTCTTCATCATTATTTCTCTCCAATTTGCACTTCATAATTCAGTCTTAGCCATACTTATACGAAATCCTTTAGTCTCTAACGCATGTCTCCAAGCCTCCAAATTCTCATTTACCCCATCTCTTGTCTTATCAATCAACAAAATATCATCGACGAACAATGTACATCAACAAATCTCGTCCTAAATGTGACTAGTCAACTCGTCCATAATCAAAGTAAAAATAAATGGACTCAAAGTCGAACCTTGATGCAGAGCAATGCTAATGTCAAAATAGTCGGTCTTTCCAAACCAGATCCTTATACAAGATTAAGCCCCATCATACATATCCTTTATTAGGTTAATGTATAGGACATGTACTTGTCTATTATCCAAAACTCTCCACAATATCTCCATTGGGATTGAATCATAATACTTCTCCATATCAATAAAATCATATGAAATTTCTTCTTTTTAGCTATATAAATCTCCATTGTTTTGTCAACAAGTAGATAGCTTCAATAGCTGCGCGATCTGACATGAATCCGAATTGGTTTTCAGATCCTTTGAAAACCTTCCTTAAGCTTTTTTCGATCACACATTCCTAAATATTCTTGGTATGCCTCATCAGTTTGATACTTCTGTAATTTGAACAATTTTAATTCTTTATTCTTATAAATAGAACCACAATGCTTCTCCTCCATTCTTTAGGTATTTTCTTGCTTCGTCAGATAACATTTGATAAATTTGTGAGCCATGTCAAATCCTGTTCACCTATAACTCTCCAAACTTCTATAGGAATGGCTTTGGGTCATGCCCCTTTCATAGGTTTCATAAACTTTAAAAACTCCTCTACTTCCTTCATTTGTATATGCCGATAGCTTGCACGATTCAGGTGACATTAACTACCACAAGATCTCCCAAAGTAGTATCTTCCCTTCCCCAATGGAAAGCTTATGGAAGTACTACTTCCGTCTAGTTGTTATATTCATATGAGTAACAAACACATATCCTTTCTCATATGTTGATACATCTCACTTAAGAAAGATCTTTGGTCATTCATTCTCTTGCTTTATACAATCTAAATATATCCTTCTGACCCTCCTTCGAGTCAAACTTTTTTACAAAACTTCATAAGCTTTCGAATAGCTTCATTTACATATTTCTTTGCTTCCTTCTTCGCCATTTTGTAGTTGTGACAACTTCCTTTGTTCTATCCTTATACAAAGCTTTAAAGTAATCTCTTTTAATTTTAAGCTTCTCTTGCACCCCTTCACTCTACCACCAAGCATGCTTTTTTTCGTGGAACTCCTCCCTTAAACTCACCTCGCATATTTTTGGCGACCTTTCGGGTACAAGATTATACAGCTACCCACATCCTGTTTGCACATCCATTACAATCCCAAGATAAGTCTTACATAACATTCTCCTTGAAGCTTGATTGCTTTAAATGAAAACTCCACCGCTTAGTTTTAATGAATTTGGGAACCATCCTCTTCTTTCCTAGTCTTTTATTTGCACATCCATGACTAGTAAACGATATTGAGATATCAAGCTCTCTCTTGGATTTACTTTGCAGACTTTGCAACACAAATGATCTCTTCTCCCCGTCGCAAAGTAATCTATCTATGTTTTAGTTGGGACAATCCTATAAGTAATTAAATTCTCCTCCTTCTTATTGAAGAGAATGCTCGTTAGGAAAAGGTCATAAGATGTTAGAAAAATCAGAATGATTTTTCCCTCTTTATTTATATCTCCGAAGCTATGGCCTCCATGAACATTAACATACCCTGAAGCATTCTTTCCCGCGTGTCCATTAAGATCTTCATATAGGAAAATCATCTCTCTTTGTGGGATACCTTGCATAATCTTGTCCAACTCCTCCCAAAAGCTTTTTAAAATCATTTCCTCAAACCAAGTCGCGGTGCATAAACTGAGATTATGTTCATAACTTCTTCTTTCAGCAATAATTTTAGCAAAATATCTGATCCCCAAATCTTTGCACCTAAACCACATTATCCTTCAAATCCTTATGAACAACCACTCCAACACCATTTCTATCCCTTTCTTTACCTAAATACCATAACTTAAAGCTCGTCTTCTCGATCTCCTTGCTATCTCTCCACTCCGTTTTGTCTCTTGTCCAAAGTATCTGAATATTCCTTCTTTCCATAGTATCTACCATCTGGATCGATTAGCAAGTCAAAGTGCAAAGTGCCATCATTTCAACTACCTATCTTAAACTTCTCTTGTACCCTCATTTGGATAACTTCTTTACTCGCATGCATCCATCATGTGAGAACCCTTGCAAATTTTAGACTGTATCCAGGCAGCGATGCAACAGAACTAGCTTATTACTCGCATGTATTCCTCATGTGAGATTCCTTTCAAATTTCAAACTACATTCAGGCAGCTATGTAGCGGTCCTTATCGATTTCTTGTTGCATTCGGGCAATGCAACGCCTCGCTAGTAGGAAACACCCTAACAGAATCCAAATGTTTGTTTAAATAGATGTTGAAAAAATATGAATACCTTGAGGTAAATTCCTAAATAGTGCTCTCAATTGATAACACTATTTAGGAAATTGTGTCCAATAATTTTATGCTGGTTGTCAACTACTTAACACAACTCTCCTCATTATCTGAGCTTGGGACCAACCAAACATTAATTCTAAAATATAATATAATTATATATTTATTTGTAGAAAAGGTTTATGCAATATTTTATCACATTTCATATTATTGTATGAAATTAATACATTTAATATGTTTCTCTGATGTGTAAATTATAAAATCTACATCTATAAAATGTTTCTCTATTAATTCATGTCCCACATGCATCAATTGTAAATCCTTGCCACCTTGAGACTACTTCGCAGGGTTACTCGTGCTCCTTGTGTTGTGGTTGCCATGTCATGTAAAAAATAAATAGTGAAGATCGCTTACATTTTTGTGTGCTTGATTGCTTGATCTTTGGCTTGAGTGGTTCTTTCTTTTTCTTGTTGACCTTGCCTGTTGATTGGGATTGCAATGACCCTTGATTATTTGATTTCCTAACCCTAGTTGGTAGGACATTCATCACCTTCCTCTTTAGTTTATATTTCTTTCCAAATATAATAGGTGTTAATTTTGGGAAGTATATTATCGCAGGAAATGCAGTGTAGAAATACAACTAATCGATCAAAGTTAACACATGCAGATCATTACATGGGTCGAAAAAACACTCGATAATCAAAGCACGAGTTGGTATGTTATTACATTTTTTAATGTAAGCAGTCTTTATTTATTAGCATGTATATTTATTTATAGAATTAAATCAATGTGAAGAAGGGCATTGACGTCGATCGATGCAATCTTTTTAGATACTAAAAAAGTAGAGAAGGAAAAGATGGCTCAAGAGTGTAGCATGGCAAGAAATTACAAAAGAAACATGTAAGATAATTAAACTATTTTCAAATTCAATTTTAATATATGTATTAATTTAATTTTTTATTTCATTGCTTCAGGAGCACATGATGACGCTTCAACATCCTAATGATGGGTCTCTTGTTATCTCCCCAGATGTCGTATATCTACAAGCTATTGGTCCTGAGCATGCACGACATGTGATAGGAGTCGGGGGGAGGGTAATCCATCCAAGTACCATAGATGGAAAGGCCAACTAGATCATAGCTTACATGATAGAGTCACAAAATTAGAGGTTTTGTTAGCAGAGATAGCAAAATAAGTTGATGTTATTGCGAGAGCACAAGAGGCATCATCATCATCCAGGGGCAATCGTTCATCACAAAGAGAGTATTCATCATATGGAATAAGCAAAGGTATGGATGCAAGAAGAGATGATGCTGAAGATTCAGAAGATGATGCAGAATTTGATGATTTCGCTTTAGATGACTAACGGTTACTTTTGTATTGATCTTCTTGTTATATCAAATTAAGTTTGTTAGATTTCAAAGTTCAGATACTTTTTTAATGTTTTCTTAGCTAACGGACCTTAGTGGCCTCTTACTTTGTTAAAAAAAACTTCTGTTGACATGAGGAGTGTGCACTTTTTTAAACATGTGTGCTTATGTTTAGCATAAGTTTGTATGTGAACTTGTATATAAATTTATCATGTATATGTATGTTCAACATGTGATTGTGATAATACAGGGAATGGAAACCGAATACCATATGTATGTCATACACAATTTTGTTATTACTTGACACATGCATAGGAGTTTTTTTGTATTTGTACTATTTTTTCCATGGTGCAACTCCCATGGCAAAATCTTTGTAGCCATAGCTATTTTCACGTGGTCAAAGCATATGCTCTTTGGTACGATGGTGTTAGCTACATCATAGTTACTATGGCTTAAATGGGTTTGGCATGCTATTTAACCATGGCCAAAATATTTTTCTATCAGTACAGTTATCGTGGCCAAAACTTCTAAGCCACAATAAGTTCACAGTAGCTAAAGAGTGCACTCTTTGTCCATGGTAAACTTTGTGATACGGTGGTATAAACTACTGTAATATTACCATGACCAATTCTATTAAGCCATTGTAATATGACATTAAGCCACGATACGCCACCGTGCATGTTCATTGTCTTTTAGCAATGACTATTTAAGACATTGTCTCCAACAGTTTTATGCCAATTGTCAGCTACCTAACACAATTCTCCTCATTTATCTGGGCTTGAGATTGACCATATATTTTCTAATATATAGTATAATTATAGATTTATTTGTAACAAAGTTTTATGCAATGTTGTATCATATTTCATATTATTGTATGAAATTAGTACATTTAATATGTTTCTCTGATGGGTAAATTATAAAATCTACGTCTATAAATATTTCTCTATTAATTCATGTCCCACATGCATCAATTGTAAATGCTTGCCCCCTTTTAAGAATCAGATAATAATTTGTTTCATATCTATCAACATATATATATATATATATATATATATATCTGAGTTTGAAATTTTGAATTTATATTATAACCAACATACTGAAGAAGTTAATGAAAATGTAAATTAATCCATATTTGTACGTGAAAATTTGCATCTTTGGGATAGAAGCTAAGAAACCAATTTTAGGTCATATAAATTTTATTAAGAATATATACTTAGAATTTCAGTATAATCATAGATAAACAATTATTCATCCAAAACTAATTAAACCATTTTCATAATGGAGGAATATATTATAAACTTTATGCTAAGTTAAGAAGCTGTATACATATTCTCATGCCATTAACAAAAATACAAGTCATGCTACAATGTACCTAAGATTAGCTGAACCGACGAAATAATTTAATGATATGGAAAACAATGTCAATGGCATTTATCACTAAGATCATTCACCTTTGAATCGAAATTTCAATAAATGAGCAAATGGTCTACTTTCTCGCTCTCGTGGAGAAGGGGGGCAGTTGGTATGTAGTTAATAATATGTGACCCTGAGATCTTAACTCTATTGCTTTTGAATCAAACAATGCTCACATATATATCGACAAGAATAGGGGACACAACATCTGTTCGAAGGAGGATGTAACTTAGTAACATCCATTTGATTGGCATATTATTAATTATATTATTAATTAATATATTAGTTACTACTAATATATTAGATTGCCATATATTTGTACATTAACTAATTATTAATAATTTACTTTATATCTTAGTATATATCACTGTATTTCTAATTCTAGAATATATCATTAATATCAATAAATATTTAATATTTGTTTATTTATTATCGAATTCTATTGAAATTTAAATCAATTTTATTTACATCATATATTAATGTATACCAATATTAGAAATTTATCATATTAGTTTCTTATTTTATATTCTATATTTTTTTTCATTTACATCGGAAAAAAGGATAAAATAAGAATAAATATGTGACACAATATGGATTATAATGCGTCATTCCTCTTATTTCATTTATTACAGACAGAAAAGAAATAGCGTGAAGAAAAAGAAATGAGTATTGACCGTTCCAGTATTCCAAATTAAAATGGAAAATTAATGGAAAGCAAAAACTCATCAACATTACAAGGATAGATTAAATAAAAAGGATTTCCTTGTGGAAATTAAATGCACTTCAATTAAAAAGCGTGGATACACATGCTTAAGATCAACTGATGAATGAGCTTAGAATAGCCATGCTGTGTGTGTCCCCAAGGAGATAATTGTTGCCTAAGCAAAATAAAGCACTTGGTGCCGTGGAGATAATGGCCATCCCTACCTTTTCCACTGCCCCAATAGAAAACACGAAGGGCAGCCCGAGTGCGATTCCCTTTGTCACCACTAATTAAGCACGCAAAAGAATTGCTTAAAAACCTCATCTTCAGGTCCTAATACTCCCCCTCACTCGGATTCCAATCTCGCTTCTGATTTGTTTATGCTTCTTTGCTGGTGCATCACATCATGATCATGCTAAAGTTCGCGTCGTGCTCTCGCATTTATTCCGCGTCGATGGACTGAGAGAGGTCGAGGCATCTCGAAGAAGCTGGCAATGGCCTCTCCCCTCACTGTCAAGAAGATCCTCGTCTTCATTCTCGTCGTCGTCCTCATCCTCGTCTCGATCTCCTCCACAGGTACCCGTCTCAATTCCATTCATGCATAGTTCACGATATGCTCTTGTGATTTCTTTGAACTTTCGTTTTCCTTGAAGGAAGACAGCGTATGATATGGAATATATATTGTGATCACGTCAAATTTCTGTGTAGGGATAGCAAGAAAGCTGGGAGATAAATCCAGAGTGCAGGTTGGCTTTGTTACCAAGGTAATTAAGCAGATACACACATCAGTACTCCCATATTTATCTTATGTTTTTTCTTAAATTTTTGTTGTCTGTCTGTCTGCATTTCTCTGGCATTTTTGGTGCTTAATTACGTGAAGTCCTTTAATTTATAATTAGTTTTATAAAATTTCAGATTTTGGCTTGAGTTCGCTATACCATACGCTTTGTGATGTCACACCATATATATGAGAGTTAGGTAAAATCATGAGGAGATTGTGAATCTCAAGAATATATGATATTTAAAATCTTAGTAACTTACCCATATTTTACGATTCTATGCATCTTTGCCGTTTCTGAACTCTCCAGCATCTAATTAGTTGAGGACTTTTTATATTTTTTCTTTTAGGAAATTATCGTCTTTGAGAATCGTTACTCTGATCAGAAAAAAAGGGTAATCACTGCCAAATACTTAAGCAAAAAAATCCATGTAAAATAGAGGTAAAAAACACATATCAATGAGATGGAGGATTTGGATCGTCTGCTGCAATGGGCAGCCAGTGGAGTCTGTTGTATCCATTTGAGCCGCTCGATCTTTATCGAGCGGTTCACATGATTTTCAAATTTGGAATTAGCTTGTTGCTCCATCTATTTTATGCTGTAATATGCTTTTATCGTTCTTTGGGTCCATAAGCGATTGTTTCCTAATAATTTCCGATACATCTAATTGCATTTTATGTGTTATGAATATAAAACGTTAACAAACTGCACAATTGACATAATAATCTGATAGAAATATCTCAGGAATAAAGAGACTTTATCTCAAAATAAACTATCTCAAGATAACTGATCACATTGTAATCAATCGTCTCTTATATCTCTATCTACGGTTCGTAATTTAATATTCGTTTACATATTTTCCGTAGTTAAATATATAATAATGAATATTATTCGTTGCTTACTTCTTTAAATTCGCAATGAATAATGGTATTCATTGCTATATTCCTCGCAATGAATCATATAACAACTATTATTCGATGCCATTTTCTTTTAATCATTGCTAAATTTGGCAACTATTAATGTGAATTTTAACGAATAATTCAACGAAAAAATCGTCATTATGCGGAGTTTAACAATGAATATGATATTCATTGCTAATTAGAAGTACAAAAAATGATTTGACAACGAATAATATTCGTTGTTATATCTTTAGCATCAAAAGATATGGCAACGAATATTTTCGAATTATTCATTGTCTTAGGTCCAGTTTTTGTAGTGTTCTGTATTCTTCAAACCAATCAAACAAGAACGAGAGATAACCTCACTTACCCATATCTCATCCAATATCCGCATCCCTCGTCCAAAGGGGAAGTAGACTAGAAATTCGATGAAGGAGAAGAGTTTAAACCATTGTTGATGTTGAAAAAACTATAAACTTAAAAAAATCTTGCATGGAAATGGTTAGAACACTATATATTATAGTTGCCCTAAGAATATATCTGGTTATGGTCTTTTAAATATTGATATGTACATTGTACAATCACCCGATCATTTAAGTTGATTGAATGGTAAGATAAATTTCGAAATCGGATTCTTTAGTTGGTAATCACACTACACAACCATTAGACAATTTAAGTAGTTTGGATTTTGTTTCATTAAAGCTTTTATATTGCAGGGCACAAGTAGGGGTCTTCTTACCAAGCATGGAAAGATGGGGGCGCATCCAACAAGTGGAATGGTGAAGACAAACGATTACTCGAATTATGACACCGCGCCGTCTCTTCAACAACCACCCTCCAAGCTCATACCTAATTGATACAAGTATATGCATGCATGCATGTGTGCGTGCTTACGATTGCGGACTCTTGTTTCATCATATCTTTTAGAATAAACGCAACCGTGCCATTATATATTCTGTCCAAAGAATTCAAAATATAGATTTGTGTTTGCATGCTTTTGTATTTAGACGTGTTTAACTAAAGAAGATATGGTACTGTATATGTACATGCAAAGAAACATGAGATTTAAGTAATGATAATTATATGTTTTTGGAATAATGTATTTAGCATTGTGATATTTACATCCCTTCATATTATGTGATGTATACAGCAGCTGGTGAAGAAACATGTCCCTCGATCTTCCTAATATAATAGTATTGTTGTGTTCTTGCGGAGAGAGTGAAGGGGAATTGAATGGTTCCATTACATGTTTGGAATTTTTTTCTCCAAATTATTTGAGATGCGTTTCACAGGTTTGGGAGATCTGTTTAAAAGAGATATATGGGGGATTATATGTAATCCCTATATATTTTGTGACATTCAAACTCCAAGACTGGTCAAATGATGTCAGTTATCCCTAAAGTTAGATTTATCTCCGTGATTAAGGACAAGGCTAGATTTTGTGATGTCCCAATCTATATATGCGAGCATGATATGCAGACTTACTACAACAAAATTGGCTTATAACGACGAATTATTTAAATATTCGATGGCATATCGTCTGATGTTAAATTCTTAATAACAAACATTAGTTCGTTATGAAATTATCTATTTTTTTAATGTACAGCAGTGACGGAGACAAGGGAGGCGAGAGGGGGCTTGGCCCCCTTGTCTCTCAACAAATTCTTATTATATATATTATATAATAGTAATAAAGCATGATTTAAATGCAATAGTTAAATACAAATGCTAATAAGTTGTATAAAATGCTCCCCCCGTCCCTCATTTATAAGTTGTATATAATTCTTCCACCATTATTTCTCAATAAAAAAATCAATAATATGATCTGAATACGATAATTTAATTATTAACATTTGTATGTTTTACATGAACTACATGATATACATAACTACAAGAACAAAATAGGTCTGTAGAGATTTTTTATATTTGAAATTAGAAAGAATGTAATATCCGTTTTTATATCAATATCGTTGGTGCATATAGTGACACTTATCCGTCATGATTTTAATATTTATGATTAGTTAAAATTCTGAAAAATATGACGAATAAACATTGCTATATTGAATTCGTTAATGACATAGTAATAGATATGACATTCGTCTCTAATTTTTAAATAAAAATAATTTTGTAACAAATACTACTCATAATTATATATTTAGCAATGGATGAAATATTGATAAATTAAAAAAAGGGATATTTACACCCATGACCCTGAGTAATATGGTAATTACCCCAGGAACCCTGCGTAATAGCGAATTACACTAAAACCCCCAAGTAATGGTTAACGATTACGTACGTAACCCTCCGTTACGCTAGGACGTTAGGGGTAACCACGGTTGGGTTACCACCTACCACGACCGAGTTACGAGGTGGAGATCAAATGGCTGGGGTTTGTTGTCGCCACGTGTATGGTGTAGATGGAAGCGGAAGTCGAATCGATGAATAGTGCATGGGTGACGAGGTGGATGTTTTTGCCCTCGTCCCGCCCGCTCTCGACATCCTCAACGATCGTTCCCGCCTTCGGATCATCGTCTTCGTCATCTTCTCCAAGTCGCGGAAGAAGAAGAGCCCCCCATCAGTCGCCGACGACACGCTTCCTCCTACACCAAGCAACCAGAAGCAACTCGAAAGGCAACGGTATGTCCTCCCCCATCGTCTTCGCCTCTGAAATTCTTCTTAAAATCCAACTGAGTAGATGAGAAAGAAACCTGCATGTACCTTAGGGCATGGGTTGGTTCGAAGGTTGCGATGGGGTCCTTAGCATTTGCGTCCAGTATGGGGGATACTTCAAGAAGGTGCAAGGTCGTGGTGGTGATAGGTACTTGCTGGGACAACAAGTCGTCATAGGGACAGACCCAGATTGCACGTGTTGGTTCGACATCTTGGATGACATCGCAGAAGTTGTTCCATGGCAACCAAAGGATTCCTTGCGGATGAGCTACAAAATTCCTAATTCCCATCCATCCAGGTATGAAACTATCTCATGGTGTGAAATGTTTTTGGCCTACTCGCTTATTATTTAGGTATACGAACTGTACTCGCATTTTGTCTTCGTTAGGTATGCAAAGTTATCTGATGAGAAGCAGATGATGGAAATGTTTCACTTGCACCAAGATGGGATGCAAGTTGAGTTGGTGGCGGAGTTTGATCAAGATGCAGAAGCACTTGATGCCGAGGAAGCGGATACGAATGCAGGCCAAGATCCAACTCCCACATCCTTAGGGACTGATGTGAATGAGGCAGTGGATGCTTTGCAGGAGTTGGTCGGTTACGCATGAATCCTTGGAGTCACTTCATTGCATTGCTTTTACCGAATGTGCGAAGGGGATGGAGTGGAGGGATTTACTACTGAAGCCATGGATTTGGAGGATGAAGTTGTGCAAATGGACATTGACCCGAATGAGGCAGTGGAGATGGATGATGATCCCCTATTTGGAGAGCCAGTGGATTCACTTGAGGATGAATCAAGAGAGGAGGAATCAAGGGCACCCATCAGTCCCAATGCCGTGGAGGCACAAATGATGAGTTCTCAGAATTTGCGTATAATGAGATCGAAGAGAGTGTTGCGCTCTCAAACCCTATGTATTGATGTAAGCGAATCAGAAGATTCTGATTTTGTTGTTGATAGCTCAAGTACCAGTGATGATGATCTCAGCGGTCTTGAGTCTGAGAATAGCTACCACTATCTCTTAGATTCAGATTTAGAGGATGTTGAGGACTTCGAAGGTAGAATATCCACCAATGACATGGAGATTCCGGACATTGCAGTTGGATCCGAGTTCGATGGACACGATGAATTTAAACATGCATTAAGCACTTATTGTCTGAGGCATGAATTTGATGTGAGATTTATAAAGAGTGAGGCAATACGAGTGACAGCCATATGCAGGGGAGAAGATTGTAAATGGCGAATCCATGCTTCTAGACTCCAAGATAGCATGCGATTCCGATCAGGACTCTACATGGCGAGCACAATTGTTCCTCTGTCAGTAAGATTGGCAATTCATTGGCTTCACAAGAGTGGATTGCCAAGTACATTGATCCATGGATCAAGGACAACCCAGAAATGACTGTCAACGCCATATCTCGACGACTAGCCGAGCAATTCCAAGTCTGTTTACCTTACATGAGGATATGGAGGGGAAGAAGGATTGCCCTAGATAAGATCCGAGGAAAAGTTGAGGAGTCATATGAGAGACTTACATCTCTCATTTATGAACTGAAGAATCGTAATCCTTCAAGTGTAATTCACTACGAAACTGAGAAGGACGATTCATTTCTACGTGGTTTCATATCGTTGAAAGCACAAAGGGAAGGTTTTATTCAAGGCTGTAGACCTTTCATAGGTCTGGATGGGTGCCACCTGAAGGGGAAATACCTAGGAACACTACTCTCAGCGACAGCTTTAGATGATTGCAATGCATTATTCCATGTGGCTTTCGCAGTTGTAGAAAGCGAATCCAATGTCACGTGGAATTGGTTCATGACTCATTTTAACCATGCTATCGAGTTTGGCAATGGTGCTGGGTTGACTTTCATATCAAATGCACAGAAGGGTCTCAAGTTGGCGGTGAAGACCCTATTCCCCCAAGCAGAGCACAGGACATGCATGCGACACCTGTATAAAAACTTCAAGAAGAAATTCCCTGGCGAAGAGTTAGAGATCATGGTTTAGTCTGCTGTAAAGGCGTTCGATAACAAGCACTATACTCACTGGATATCTGAGATTCAAAAACATAGCATGGGTGCATACCAGTGGTTGGCAAATGTACAGGAGAAGTGGAGCCATCATCAATTAGGTGACTCGACGAAGTGTCATTATGTCATAAATAATTTGAGTGAATCATTCAACGCATGGATATACCCAGCGCGAAATATGCCCATTTGTGAGCTTATTGATTGGATAAGGAAAAAGTTGATGACAACGATGGATGAGAAACTTCGACGGTCGAAGAATTGGAAAGAAAAAGGTGTACCATCAGCCCTGTCTTACGTGAGAGGCATCACAAGGGACTTGAAGGGCTTCATTGTTAGAAGAGCTGATGACAGCAATGTGGAAGTAGAAACTCCTTCCGGGAGGTATGTTTTGAACCTTCTAGCCGGCGAATGCTCGTGTAGAAGATGGCAACTGTGTGGGCTTCCATGCACACATGCAGCAGTCGCGTTGGGAACATCAGAGGAGTGCGGTGGGAGAACTACGTCGCTGATTACTACAAAGTTGATCGTTATAGGAAAGCCTACACTTGTGCATGCATAGCACCAATGCCCGACAAGACGCAGTGGTTGGTGATCAATCTGCCATTCAAGATGCAACCGCCTCACACCAAGAGGCCACCAGGACGTCCGCGAAAGAATCGCATTCGGCCAAGGGACGAGAATGATGGCAAATCAAGGCATAAATGCAGCAGGTGTAGCAAGTTCGGGCACCAAGCCCGCACCTGCAAAGAACCACTCAATGCACCATCGTCTCTCGTACGAGCTAACCAAGAGATACCACTAGGCCCCTCAACGCAAGCTTCAACAAGCACTTAAAATTCATTAGCCAACAGAAGGTATTAATTTCGATTGTCTTGCATTTTATCTACATTAGATCTTTATTTGTGAAATATCGTCAACCTAAAACATGTGTATTTTCGTAGTGGAATTGGGTGCAGGTCAAGAGGTTCTTGGACAAGAGGAAGAAGGGGAGAAGGCCTACAAAGAAGGGGGCGTGGACAAAAAAGAACAAGAAATTTCGAAGCATTTCCAGATGGACCTCCACTTTCGATGGATCCATAGGTACATCACTTCTCATCAATCATCACTAAATCTTTGTTGTGGCAATGTTCAATGTAATCGTTATTTCTCATTGCAGGGAAAGTGCAGAAAGGGGAAATGGAAGCTTTTTTGGAGACTTTTTGAGCGCATGGATCTACATGGACAAGAGAAGCTCAGCTAAAACAAAATTTGGGATGTAAACTTCTGGATGGGTGTTTTTTTTTTGCACAAGAAACTTATTATATGTATATTTTTTGGATGGGACAATCCTTTAAGTATTATGTGTTAGATTGGCTGGTTGTCGGTTTTTGTATATTTAGACGAACAATCCTTACACGTGCTATGTAATTGTTTTTGGATACTTGCATGAACAATCACCATTTTGTCATGTATACATGAGATTTCTTTTTTGTTGTGAAATATTATTTGAAAGCAATGTATGTGATTAACATGGCTATGAATAGCAAACATATCAATATTGCTTTCAGCCATATCAATATTGCTGAAAACTTCTTCAATACTAGCTTAACATTCGCATCTGTTGATGGAGGCTTCTTCATAGCGCCGAAAGATTGTGGTTCTTTAATACATGGTTCATCCATCCAATGAAAGAAATCGCAAGTCTTGAAGGCGCATGTGTAGAATCGTGCTCCTTTGCTCCATGGTTTGGTGGAGGTCTTCAAAATAGCCTCGACGCCGCAAACGCAACGCATACTAGATGATGATTCAAAGGAACGCGACCGGATTTTCTGCAATTATCGTAGACATCTTCAAACAATAACTTGTAGACACACAAAAAATTGACTTCTTGCAACATAACGAAAAATAAAATTTCCGCACCTTCTGTTGTGGATTTACCAGCAACCTTCCTCAAAAATACTATTTCTATGGGGCCTCTACAACTCATTTTATAGGTTTTTGCATGGGAGGGGAGACACCCAACGGATCTATTTTCTAGCCGTTGGAGCCCCTCAAAGCTGAGGGCATTTTCGTCCATCAACTAACGGCCGTCCAACAAAAAGAAACGTCCACTAACACAGGGTTATGATATGCAAGAGTTAAGCATTACTCGGGGGTTTTAGTGTAATTCGCTATTACGCAGGGTTCCTGGGGTAATTACCATATTACTCAGGGTTATGGGTGTAAATATCCCTTAAAAAAACATCCACATATACGCATTTCACTATAGCGGATCATTCCTTTTATTAAAGATGTATAATTAACTATCAACATTTACATGTTATACATATGCCCACCTTTATATCTTTTTATGAACTTTCATTTTGAACCTAAACAAATCCACTAAAAATTCTATATTATTAAAATAATCATCAAAACTTAGAATGTAAAGAGTAATTACATCATGCAAAAGATACCAAAATAAAGATATAAATGAATAGTTATGGACAATCATATTAGTGTCATCATATCCAGATTTGTTTTAATACATGAGTATGGATGTCAATATAGATATCAACGAATATAAATAATGTATTACCGTATCTTGAAAATTGGGTATAGATATAAAATGAATACAATCATAAATACTTTATAAATTAGCTTATATATATATATATATATCCCTTTCCTCTCTCTCCCTCCCCCCCCTCTCTCTCTCTCTCTCTCTCTCTATATATATATATATATAGTGAAAAGGGACGCTGCTGCATGTAGCAGCCAACGTGGCTGCTACATGTGGCAGTTTCCCCAATTTTTTTTATTTTTTTTCAAAATTAAACCATCAATATTCATCTATATATCCCTACTACATTGTATAAAAATTTCGTCAGAAACAGAGACTCCTATGCCCTCCATCTAGACCGGTATTTTTTAACGGTCTGAATTTTGCTGTAATCGACCTGTTCTAGATGGAGGGCATAGGAGTCTCTGTTTCTGACGAAATTTTTATAGAATGTAGGAGGGATATATAGATGAATATTCATGGTTTAATTTTGAAAAAAAATAAAAATATTTGCGGAAACTGACACATGTAGCAACCACGTTGGCTGCTACATGCAGCAGCGTCCCGGACCTCATATATATATGAATTGAATGACTTATTATGATACAAATACAATATATATCTCATAAGAATTATATTGAATATATAGTAAAAGTTAAAAATTTTAGTATATGTAATCTAAAATAAATATACGGCTATATGTTAAAAAAATATATAAAAATATAGACAAAAAAGTATGTGGATACCAAAGTGACATTTGTATATGTATTCATTTTAATACAGATACATATACACCCGTCAAAATATATTATAAGGAACATGTAGATATATATATATATATATATATATATATATATATATATATCCATTTGTATCCCTACATTAAGTCTGCTATAATTTTATTTTTTAAAAAAAATATTAGATTTAATGGTACAAAGTTTTTGTGATTTGAAGAATTTTGTAAGAACATTTTTGTCCATACAATGTTTATTTGGATATTTATGTGAAATCGTATGTTTATAGGGGTATCTTTGTAAAAATTTCTTGTAAATAAATATTAAAAATTAAAATGATAAATAATAATAAAGATAAACTATATATAATGTACCTACATGTATGTGTATGTGTATTTGTATTTGTGTCTGATCTCAATAATTTGCGCCCCCCCCCCCCTCTCCCAAGTAAAAATTTCTAGCTTTTCCCCTAATCTGCAATGAATCTAGTATATGTCGCTAAGGGTTAATATACCGATGATTTTATGTTGACTGTTTCGTTAAGTTGTACGAATCATCGTTAATTTAGCAACAGCTACAAAAGGAGGTCAGTGTATAGTGGTACATATAATCTGCTGCTAGCATTATAAGAAGTGGAATAAGGTGATGAAATAAGGAATAAGGGCAGTTTATTTCCCATTTTCATTTTTTTGGTAGTGAGATAATGGAGGGAAAAGAGGATTTATTTATATATCTTGTTAGTGTGTTGTTCGCAAGAATGTGATTATTATAGAACTAAGTCGTCTGAATGTGAGATAAAGATTAATCATTACCAAAGGAAGAGAAAAAGCTATTCATATATGGTTGTTCTTTGATGAGGTAAGTCATTGATGACCTTCTAGAGAGAGAACCCGAGACAGTGGGGATGGGAGAGTGGTTTGTATCGGAAGGGGTGCCGATGGGAGAGTGGTTTGTATCGGAAGGGGGTGCCGAATGTCGAGGTTCCGATGATGCATTTCCCCCTTTGTACGGGAGGTTTATATAGGGTAGAAGCACTAGCACCATCCACCCCATTCCATCATGCTCTTGTGGTTAAGGTACTCGTGAGACCTAACCTCGTGCAACCGTCGGTGTTGGTTTTGACCGCTTGGTCATTTAGTGATACTTGATCCAACATCTCCCAGTTGACCGAAGTGATCAAAGGTTTTACACTCCCATTATTCATATAGTATATCGAGATGTCTATAGTGAGTTTCATTATTCATGAAAACCTCTTCCTTGACTCATGCATTCATGAGTCTCATTAAACCAACATGTTTAATGTAGGTGCTAGATACTCTTCCCTTCATTAGAGAATTAGCTAACATGCCACTTATAGAGATGTATGTTACCGTAATTTCTTATTTTACCACTATATAGTGAATGATATTGGAGTTCAATGTGCTTTCCTTTAGAATTATTAGACCTACTCTTTATCAATCTTATTGCAACTCGATTATCACAGTACATTTTAGCTTGACCTTTGACCAATTCAAGTCTTAACTTTTTCAGAAAGCATTTAATCCAGACTGCATGAGTGACAATCATGCTACACGTAATGTATTTACCTCATGTGTATGCCTAGATATGCATCCTTCTTTCTTATTACCCGAAGAAATGGTTGCTCCACCAAATATGAAAAGGTACCCCAATGTAAATTTCCTACCATCTGCATCCCCTCAGATATAGGAAGCGTAATATCCTACTACCTCAAGTGATTCAGCTTGATATATTATTTATAAATGTACAGTTTCTTTCATATATTAAAAAATCCTCTTTACAACTTCCCAATTTGTAGGTCCGGATTACTTTAATATCTACTAACCATGCTAATTATATAAGCCAAGTCAGATCAAGTGTACATCATTAGATATGCTAGACTTCACACCGCTTCTGCATATGGAAGTTCTAGAGGTTTCTACCCTTTTCTAGGACATTGACTCTTACTAAGTCTCTTTCCAATCACAAGTGGTGTATGAGTTGGAATGTTATTTTACATTCCAAAACTTTTCAATAGAACATACAAGTATTTCTCTTGACTGCGACTCAATATTATTAAATCTATGTTTCTTGTGATTTAAATTCCTAGAACAAAGGATGTCAATGCTCATCAATGTTCTTCATCTCAAATTCATTGCTCAATTTTTCTTTACTTTCATTAAGCATTCCAATGTCATTATCCACGAGTAGGATGTCATCCACATACAATGTCATGATAGTAAACTTTCTCCCACTCTTCATGGCATATACACAATTATCCAACTTATTTGCAACAAATCCAAATCGGATGACTTCTCATGAAACTTAAGATACCATTACCATGAAGATTGTTTTAAGCTATATATAGTGACTTTCTTAACTTATAAATATTTTTCTCATGTCTTTCTAGAAACCATGATGTTATCTCATATATATCTCACTTCTTAATTCTCCACTAAGGAAGGTTGTTTTCACATCCATTTGGAATAATTCTAAATCCATGTATGTGACTATAACTAAAATCATATGAATTGATGCGAACTTAGAAATCAGAGAGTTGATTTCTTGGAAGTCTATTCCAGCTTGTTGAGTATTATCATTGGCAACTTGTTTGTATTTATAATGATACCATTAACTCGATACTTTTTCTTTAATACACACTTACATCCTATGGATTGCCTACCTTCTGGCAAATCACAAAACTCGTATACATTGTTTCGCTCAATTGAGTTCAAGTCTTCCATGATTCCGACTCATTCAAAGCCATTGCTTCATCAAAGGATATGTGATTTGTACAATCTGCTACATGCAATGAAGAGCCCCGGGGGACATGCTTTTAATATATCCAGGCACATCACGTGGCTCACGCCTTGCTGGGATGAAATATAATTTGAAGAGATCTCATGTGCTTCAGCTAAAACATCCATATCCCTGCATGCCTCGCACGTGCAATGAGGCTCGGATGTAGCCTCGGACTAATGTAGGTGGTTTGGGCCACATGGATGGCCTAGATGACACCGACATGATTCGGTCCCACCAAGCATGTGGTCTTGAGCTGACGTACAAGCTGAATGTGAGCCGTCTGATCTAGGTGATCTGACGATTACTGCTCGTCTTGTTCATCTGAGGATCGTCGGGTGTGGTGGCTCGAAGACCTGTCTCCAGTGAGCCCTCCTCATCTCCTCCATACTCCTCTCAACTCGCTGAAGATCTAGAAACCTTCATGGAGGGTCCATAAAGCAGTTGGAGGCATGAAGAAGAAATGAGGGAGGTTGGTTCTCCCCCTCGATGGAAGCTCACCGGCATGATGGCTCTACAACGGAGCCATGCCGACGCTTCCGACCAATGAATGTAATCATACCTACAGACGCTAAAGGGAAGCCAAAGCATGTGTGCATATGGGTGGGAAGTGAGATGGAGGTCCAGTGTGTGAGAAGAAGCAAGGACGTGGTGGGTTCTCTGCCATGAATGGAGGAGAAAAGGAGCGAGGTGGTCTGAGAGCTAGAGAAAAGGAGAATACGATTGGAAGTTCTCACGTGTATCACCAATAAACAGTGGAGGTCGAGGGTTGATTTAATTGAAATGGAGACCTTTGTGCATGAGAAGAAAAATAAGAGAAACCCAAAAGAGATCAAGACCTAACTTAAGTTGATATTAAAAAGGCTCGCTAATGGAGGAATTTGCTTGAGTTAAGGTCCTAATCTGACCTCAGGTGTTCGCTTTACTTCTGCATCTGTTGGAAGAAGCTCGAACATCCAAGAGTTGGTCATGACATGGCGAACCACCATGGGTCAACACTGGAGGCGGGAACCCATTATCTCACACCCAATCCTCCGTTCTTCATGTCACGAAGAGGAGGCGATGGCTAGGACTTGCTTTGCGTGATGGTGGATGAAATACTTTGCATCGGCGGAGATGTATTTAGAAGAAAGGGTTGGTGAAGGTTACACCTTCAGTTGATGGTTTCAACAACCACTAGAGGTTAGGTAAGTAATGGTTTGGTGGAGTTAGGGTGTTAGCGTAGATAATGGAGGTTAGACAGATGATGGTGGTGGAATAGAAGAGGGAAGTTGTCTAAGGAAGCTTGGGAAATTAGGTGAAGTTGATGTGGTTGCTTTGCTCGCACCCGTTAAAGGAGTTGGTCTAGAGGTGGGGGATGATGCCCCAACCGTTGGATAGGAGTGATACAAGAGTTGGAATGAAGGCAAGAGCAGGCGATCGTGATGAAATTTAATAAATTAAATAAGAGGGTTGGGATTAAGGCAAAGACTAACAACCCTAGTCCCTCTTATCAAGATGATCATACAGTCAGAAATAAAGGCAGGTGGGTAATTGGGAATGGCCAGGTGGCTTGAGGATATTGGGCCACATGGTCTAATCAAATGATTGGAAAATGATTAAACAGGTATAAAATCAAAAAAAAAATAGTAAATGAACTCAAATTAAAAAGTGTTCAACATTAAAGTTGTATATCTCTTCAAGATCTATAATTTTCATATAAAACTCAAACTAAGAATACATCATTTTACATAAACTATTTTTTTAGTATTTTTAAGGTATTAAAAATACTTATTTCGATTACTTTTATTTTTTTGTATTTTTTATTTAAGAATAATGTTAAATAAAATATATGTAGTATTAAGATGCTTTTTATTTGATTTTTAATAATAAAGAGATACATAAAATAATGGTCATAATAATATATTTATTTATATACAAAATAATGTTAAATTGTATTAATTCTTAATTAATATAAATGAATTGCTTAAGTCAAAGGGACAATAAATCAATATTATGGTAATAAATCAGGAAATTAATCATGCATCTTATTTATAAGGAAGAAATTAGCAAGAAGAACCTCTCCCCGATATCTCTTGGGAGGTTATTCGTAGATATTAGATGT
This sequence comes from Ottelia alismoides, assembly GCA_037367405.1. Lineage (NCBI taxonomy): Eukaryota > Viridiplantae > Streptophyta > Magnoliopsida > Alismatales > Hydrocharitaceae > Ottelia > Ottelia alismoides. Next base: position 96,349 of record JAZKJV010001460.1, on the reverse strand, counting down.
CTACTAACTTCAAGAAGGTGTTTCTTCTTCTACTCGACAACACTATTATATTGAGAATATACAATAATGGTTTCTTTACCACGAAACAGTTCTAGCAATTCCATAGATAATTATTCATGAGCATTATCAAACTTGAAACAATTTATCACTTTCTTGTGTTGCCTTTCAATAAGATCGATTTTTTACAATGCTGACAAGTTTTCCATGACTGTAAAGTAAATAAACAAAAGTGCTTCTAAACTGATCATCAATACATGTAATGAAGTACCTGTATCCATTAGGACTAGGAATATTAGAGGGACAATAAACATAAGGGTGAGTTAGCCCAAAAATTTTAATGGTTTTCAGAAATAGAATAAATCGGATGAGTGTTATTTTCTTTAATTTTTTTATTTTCATGCCGGATACAATGTGACCTAATCTTTGATTTGGGACAGAAGGATTCACACCTTTGAATAATAGGATCAAAAATCATGACCTTATTGCTTGATCACACCCCATTTATATTCAAAAAAGAGAAAATAAATACTAATCTAATTTTAATAATTATGGGTCATTCATCAATTAAGGCTTAATAAATCCCATATAAACATTTAAATGGAAACTAGAGTAATAAATCACTTCTTATTTCCGATCTTACTTCTCACTTTATAATATGTTTTTAATAGGGAAAAATGGGGCTGCCCCCTGGGGGCAGCTAACTTAGCTCCTCCCGCTCCATTTTTCCCATATTTTTTTGAAAAATAAAATCGTGGAAATTTATCATTATATCCCTATATTATGATACTCAAATTTCGTGAGAAACAGATATTCCTACGGCCTCCATCCAGACAGTCATTTTTTAACGGTCGCAGCATTTTTTAAATCGACCATATCTGGATGGAGGTCGTAGGAGTCTCTGTTTCTCACGAAACTTGAGTGACATAATATAAGGATATAATAATGAATTTAAACAACTTTATTTTTCAAAAAAATAAAAAAATATAGGGAAAATGAGTTGGGGGAGCTAAGTTAGCTACCTCCCTGGGGCAGCCCCATTTTACCCTTTTTTATAATATCTACAAGGAGAGAGCAGAGAGTTGGGAGGCTCTCGTCATCTTGATCATCAATGATCCATTTAGTCATCCCACTCCACTAGACAATGGGGTTAGGGTGGCATCTAAATATCCTTTTTTTTCACCTCGACAATTTCTTCATGATATCCAGAGTACTCCCCACCCCATCCCCGATGGTCCTCATGCCAATACTCAAGATTGGCCCTCAGCGGGAATAATGAGGGGCGTATATCCTCCTTTTGAGGTTTTGGTAGACTTGTTTTCGTTTCACCTTATATGATGATAAGCCTTTAAATAGGCATGGCAAACTAAGATCTCAGAATGCAAATCGTCAAATAATGCAGGAAACAAATCATTTAGCAAACCAAATGGTAGATGATCAAGCCGGTTGTTTTAGCCCTTTAACCCTAGTTATCAATGCAACTGCAACTTTAATCGTAGACAATACATTCCTTCAGAAGCCAAATCAATCACAAACATCTTCCATGTCGCCAAGCTCAGAAACATACAACTGTAAGGGGGAAAAGATTTGTTCACAATTCAATTCTTTTGTTATCTTGATAACAGAAGAGAGATCTAGGGACATATTAGGAACATGAAGAGCATTGTGGATAAGAAGTTTGTGAAGGAAAGATACAGTATGTTTCCTTGTCACTGAAACATGAGACCCACCAGCAACAGTAGTATGGTCCTTGCCAGAGACCAATCTACAAGCTCTAAAGAGTTTTGCATCACAGACACATAATCAGTGGTCTCACTATCAGTTATCCATTTATTATCATCAGTGTCATTATAATCTTTCTTTTTAGTAGCAGCGACAAGAGCACTATTGGTTGTGCAGGCTTTGTCAAAAATTTCTTACTGAGTGTTTAACATACTCGGATTAACTTGAAGTTCTTGAATCCGACCATAAGTGAATTTCATTCTGTACTCATCTACAAGCTCAAATGCACTGGAAGCCACCTCCTTGGGCATCTGATTATATCGCCCTCTGTACTTTTTTTTTCTCTAGATGGAACTCCCAATAAAAATCAACAGAATGTCTAGCATTCTTATAATGAGTGCATTCCTTGTGTTGCTTCCCCATGTTGTTCCCCCGGGATAGGAGATCAGATCGTTAAGTAGTCATGGCCTCATCATTAGGACCAGCAATCACAAGCCTTCTCTGTTCCTCAGTAAACCTCCTGACTGCTTGATATTGGCATTTTCAGAAATAGAGTTTGAACCAGAGGAAAATGAATGCCCTTTTCTTCCACTCTTTATCCTAAAAAAATTATAATCTATATTGCATCTCGGAGATACCCCTTATAGTAAAAGTCTAAATCCTCCCATTTAGATATCAGACTTACATATTGGGATTTTTACACCCATGCTAATTCTGCAATTACAATCATAACTCTGCATAATTGTGAATTACATCCAGAATTCTAATGTCTTAACTCTTACACCTACAACTCCGAGTTAACTTCCATCTAATATTCCGTTAACTATAACAGTATCCGTCAAACATTTTACATTTTCTACCCTTTAAGTTTTACTATGTACAGTACACCCCTCCTCCTCGTCCTCCTCCCTCACCTCTCATTCTCCCTCATACTCCCAGTCGACCACCACCTCCTCCTCGCCGACACCCCATCACCGTTGACCTCATCCAGCGAAGGCAGCCCCCGTCAGAAGCCCCCCTCCCCCTCCCACGTTAAACACCCACCTCCTCCAGCCCACGTCGGCCCCGAGCCCACACACACACATACCAACCCTCAACCCGTCAAGCCCTGCCTCCTTCCTACAGGATGGCGCCGACCTCTCCCCACCCACCTCCTCCAGCCCAGGACAGCGGGACCTTCCTTGATCCCCCGCCAACCCTTCCCCTGTCGAGCCCGATTCCCCAACCCCCTGCAAGCAGCTGCCCCGCCGCCAACCCCCACCCCACTGGTGGCTGCCTGCAACAAGCCTCCCCGCCAAGACTATCTACTCCTCGCCCCGCTGCCTCTCCACCTCCGTCGCCAAGTCCGGCCGAGACCTTCCCCGACCCCCCATCGAGCTCGCTTCCCCTTCCTCGACACCCACCCTCCCCCTGCTGAACACCCTCCTCCTCCAGCCCAGGCCTTCCCCGACCCCTCGCCAACCCTCCCTCCGTGAAGCTCGCTTACCCTTCTCCGACCCCCTGCAAGCAGTTGCCCCGCCACAACATACACCACCGTCGAACCCTTTGGTTGCGAGCCTCTCCATCTCCCTAACCCCACGTATTGCACCCCCCCCCCCACCTCGACTGCCTGCAACAAGACTCTCCACCTCCGCCGCCCAGGCTCCTCGACCCCCCGCCAACCCTTCCCTCGTCAAGCCCGCTTCCCCTCCCCCACCCCCACCCCCCATGCGCGCTTCTTGCCAGACACCCCGCCTCGTCGCCTATCCACCTCCACCGGCTGCAACCCCCACTCTATCTCGCCTTGCAAGTCTTCGTTCCCAAGCCTGCAAGCTCTAAATACAAGTGATTTCCTTTTTTTATTTTTTTTATTAATCCCAACCGTTAGATCAAGGATTAGTTAGATTAACTCAATCATCTGATTAAGTTAATGAACTAAACTAACTGAAGATTATAGGTATAAAACGGAGCATTTATTCAAGGTCCTTCACGATTATGCAAGGTTATAATTGTAATTGTAGAATTATTCAGGTTATGGGTGTAATAATCCATTATATATTAAGCTACTATAAAAATTCCTTCTTAACGAAGAGTGTAAATCTCACAACTATTTGTCCTTCCTTTTTTGATCATATATGCTGTAAGTGCTGACCACTTATCTCAAGCAGAGCATATCTTACTGAAGATGAGATGTTGATTGTCATTTGAGGAAGAATTAACAATCCACGTCTTGATTGTCTTCAAGATACTATTTTTCTCAAGAAGATGCCTTCTCATGAAGCATTTGATTATGTCTATTAGCATATCTAATTCATCCACAACTAGAAATCCTCATTTCCACAACAACCTACTATATTAGATAGTTATCTTTTGTTAACTTGATGGTGGTGATTTGCACTGGCTGATTTTCTAGTTTGGCATTTCCCCGGATATAACTTTTTTTTCTTCTGAAACAATACCAAGTTATTATTAGTAAGGGAAAATTCCTCACTAACAACAAATACCACATAATGCACAGCAAACAACAAGTGAACAGCAATTAGGGAGCAAGAAAGCCACACAAGCATCAATAACACAAAGACGAAACGAACGGTAATAAACCAAAAAACGAGCATCCCAAAAATGCGAGCATAAAACAACACTAAAGAGACACAATCGAGCCGATAAGAGAGCACCCCATGAGATGATCAATCACAACACCAACAAAGAACAACACTTACCTGAGAAGCCCATGAGAGTTGCAGCAGTAGCACCAACACGAGAAGTTCACACATGAAAATCAAAGCAGTAATCCCACCTACGAACAACAGCAGTAGCACCAACGAAGAACAACCATAGCAGCCTAAGGGAACATAGCATCCTCTACCAATGATGGTTTCCCAAGAATCGTGGTCTCGACCTCAGAAATGCAGCAGCACCAACAACAAAGCAGCAAATGCCACAACCGTCAAAGTTCATCTCTCTCAAGCGGATGAGGTGACACCAACACGAAAGGCAAAGGAAAAGGCTAAAGCACGAGGCTCTGATACCATGTAGACAAAACATGCACCCAAAAATCAAGGGTTTACCGAGGAAAAGTCATGTTGCAAGTTTGAGTACGGGTGGAATCCCATGGTACATTCAACTAGGTTGGAAGGATTTCTGTCACCCTACTCTCTGGAAAGTCGGAAAAAGTCGTGGATTGCAATTATTTTAGAGATCAAAGCTCAAGGATCATTAGATGGTCGACTATATAGTTCAACCACAATGTAATATAAATATTTCAAGTAGTCAGTAGAATAATATCTTACTAAAAACCAATCCTCATGTATTATGTTTATATTAAATTGTATTTCCTGTCTACGGAAAAATGATGAAGAATTAAAAGGATTCGAACCTTTGCATGTCGTGACCAGAAATAATGCCTTATCACTTGGATATACTCGATACACTCGATCCATGGAGAGGGGGCCTCCAAATCAATATGTTGAATAAGTAGTGCAGTGACGCGAGGAGCCCAATCCAATGTGCGTCCCTCGTCGGACCAACTGCTAAGGGTTGGCTCTCTACTCTATTTGCTTGCAAAGCCTTGCCCCTCAAAGTATGTGAACGTTCTTTTATTTTATTCTTTCTCTTATTTTCAACTAGAGAAACTATATAAATCAACTCTTTGGAGAGCAACTATTAACTGGTGTACTGAAGTTGAGAACTACTGTTGTTTCTATCAAGGTTTTAAAAAACATGAGGCGTATCGAGGCGTTTTCCAATATTTTTTCGAGGCGTAAGCCTCGAGGCGTATCGAGGCGTAAGCCTCACTCCATAAAGAAAATATTTTATAAAACATGCTAATTAATCACAACTATATTTTACAAGTCCTAGAATAATAAATAGCTTTGATAAAAAAACATATTCCATGACATTGCAAGGCTAATTTTATGTTATAAAACACCATGTTCGCACGATAAAGGTTCTACTTCTAAACTCAAACAAGTTCTAAATCCCAACAACAACAAGGACAAAAGTTCAAAAGTACAATGACCATGAAGATACATAAAAAGGCTAACAAAGTAAGTTCTAAACATCAACAATCACTGCATCTCTAAACATCGACATCATCTCCACTTTCACTGCTACTAATAGGATCATCCAATGAATCATCCATATAGTTGATTTGTGCCTCGTCATCATCGTCGTCAGTGAGTTCCTCATTAGCTTGGATGATATCTTCTTCAATATCAACACCTTTCCCTACAAAGAAAAGAAGGTTTCATAGATTTTGAGTATTATATATTATAATATAATCCAAGAGATAATATATATCTTAGATTCTTACTCACCTTTACCCTTACATTGTTTCTTCTTCGCTGGTCGTTCTCCACCTAGTTCCTCAATATCCACTATTTCATCCTCGAGAGAAAGATTCGCATCGAGCTCGTGAAAAACCTCAATTTCACTCGTGCCTAGGTGGAACTCAGATATCCATTCATCATCTGAATCAATATCTTGCAAACAAAGGGGATCCTCTAATGTCTTCTTTCTTACTTCTTTTTGCTTCAACCTCAAATTGAACATGCAAAAAACCAAGTCGTTGAGCTTCTCTTGCTTTAATTTGTTTCTTCTTTTAGTGTGCACCTGTGCATCAACGGTTAGGTAATCATTATATTTGAAAATATAATGTGCTTCAAGTATGGTTGTTCATCAATCTCTTCTGGGTTAAATTAAATTCTCACCTGATTGAAAGAACTCCAATTTCGTTCACATCCCGATGCACTGCAAGTCAAACTCAAAATTCGTATGGCAAACTTCATCAACTCAGGTGTCTCAGCTCCAAATGCTCGCCACCAATCCGCTGTAATTTGTTAATACATGATGAAATAACATATTTAGAAAAAAAAATTAATTAAAGCTAGATGAAATTTAAATTACGATTGATTTCATACCAGGACTTCTCTTCTTCCTGGTGTCAATAGCATTTGCCCAACCAAACAAGCCTTTTGCATTAACATATGCATCAGACTGCAAGTCAATTTTCTCTCTTTCTTCCCTATCCACGACCATCCTTTGCAGGCTAGAGTACCATCCAACTTTGACCTCATAATCATTGTTGAATGTTGGTTCATACAAGCATTGTGGATTAAGGAAGTAAGCAGCAGCATGCAAATGTGTATGAAGTTGTTTATCCCATCTCTTATCCACAATGTCCCAGAGTTGCTTGTATTTTTCTTCATTATTGCGTAAATTCCGAGCAATTTCCTCCTTTGCCCTATCCATTGCTTCATAAATAAATCCCATTGGAGGATATTTCTCAGAATCAACCATTCTCAACACCATCACCAATGGCTTGGTCGTTCGGATCACATAAGCCACACCAGGCCAAAAAGATTTGCTCTTCAAAATAATATTTTGGACACTCTTGCCTTTTTCCTTGGATGAGTAAGAACTAGATTTCCACCTTTTTGAGGTGAAAAATGACTCCAAATGATCCTTCACTATGAGTAATCTCTGCAAGGTGAGGAAAGCTGTAGCAAAACGAGTGACAGCGGGCCGCACTAAATCTCCACCTACATGATTCCTCACCATAGCCAACACCCATGCATGGTTGTAGATGAAGTTGATGATTTGCTTTGCCTTCTTAAATACGGAGTCATGCAAAGGCAATTTCAAGATGTCCTCCAACATAAGATCAATACAGTGTGCTGCACATGGAGTCCAGTACAAGTGTTCCCTTTTGTTCATCAACATCTCCCCTGCTGCTTTATATGCTGCTGCATTGTCAGTGATAACTTGTATTACATTTTTTTCACCAACTTCCTCGACAACCGCATCCATTAACTTGAAAAGAAATTCCGCATTTTTAATTTGTTCGGATGCATCAACAGATTTTAGGAACCAAGTTCCTCTTGGGTTGTTCACCAAAAAATTGATCAATGTACGACCTTTGGTATCTGTCCAACCATCAGACATAATACTACATCCTATCTCTGACCAGGATGCCTTAACATCATCCATCATCGCCTTTACAGTCTCCACTTCCTCCCTCAATATCCAAGTACGCAACTCATGCATGCTTGGGGGTTTAAATCCCTTCCCAAAGTTTCCAACTTCCTGAAACATTGTATGATAAGAAGGGCTATTGGCCACGTTGAAAGGCAATGTATTTTCAATAAAGAATCTCCCAACGCTTTTGCAAACCCTCCTTCTTTCTTCTTTTTTCCACGAAGCATTAAGAGTGACTTGTTTGGAAGGACCTTGGGCACTCCCAGACCCAATCCCTAGCTTTCCACTTCCACCTTCACATGCACCTCCACCTAAAAAAAAGTCCATAGGACCTCTACCTTTGTGTGCAGCAGCACCGCTAGATCCCGTGGGCACATGTTCATCAAATCCAGATGATCCAAGATTTGTATATGCTCCCACTCGACGAACCTCTTCCATCTCTTCATACAATCTCCTTCTAGCCTGATCCTTCTTGGATAAAAAATCTTTCATCTCATTTTCGACTTCAATAGGCACATTTGGACAACTTCTAACATTCTTGCGGCTCTTTACCAAATGCTCTTTAAATCTAGCAATGCCTCCTGTGACAGTTTGTCCACAAAACTTGCACTTCACATACTTGTATCCTTTCAATTTTTTGTCCCCTTCTAGCTCAACCTCTATGCAATATTTCCATGCGGGATCTGTTCTTTCCTTCCCTGAGCTCCCTCCATCTCTTCTAGCTTTTAGTGCCATTTCTGAAATGTTAATCATACAATATGATATATGAATCACAATTAAAAACCATGACTAAAACATATATTAAAATAATTTGCTTGCTAGGTTGGAGTCCTCACATCATATAAAAATCCATCTACTCCTTGACACCCATGATGCTCCATATATCAACAACAAAATAAATATACAATTATCCTCATATGAGTCATATCCAGTATCCACCATGATCGTACGTTGATAGCAATGAAGCAAGAAGGGTTTATAATTTATAATCAATCAATCGGTAGCAATTTATAAATTAGAGGGGAAGGTAGACTAAAACCATTGCAAATAATTCTCAGAAAATATATTTATTTGTATAAACTCGATTTGCAATATCAGAAAATAAACAAAGAAATATTTTCTGTATATAAAGATTCATAGTATTATGAAAATTGCCCCAACAGCTTTAGTTCTACTTCAAAGAAAATTCCAACTTACTGAAGAAATCGATGAACAGTCCATAGACATAAAACTGCAAAAATCTAACTAATGGACAATTGTAAGCAGATAAATACCAGTTCTTACTTCATAGACATAAACAGTTCTTACTTCATGAAACGATTGTAAGCAGATAAATACCAGCAATGGAGCAGGCGGGAGCACCGGGCAGGCGATGGAGCAAGCGGGACTGGGAGCAGGCGAGCAGGCGAGCAGGCGATGGAGCAGCCGAGCAGGTGATGGAGCAGGCGAGCAGGCGATGGAGGAGCACGGGCACCAGGCGATGGAGCAGCGATGGAGCAACTGGCGGCACTCGACAGAAATCGGGAAAAACCTAAGAAGAGGAAGGGCGAAGCGATATGTACTTCCACTTAAAAGTCACGTGCATGTCACGTGTATTGAGAAGTCATGAGGCGACGCCTCAATTGCGCCTCACGCCTCAGCGCCTCGAGGCGCGCCTCATGACAATTGAGGCGCACGCCTCACTGGGGCTGCTTGAGGCGTGCGCCTCGAGGCGTTTTTCCTAGAAAAACGCCTCGAGGCGTACGCCTCAACGCCTCGAGGCGCGTTTTTAAAAACCATGGTTTCTATTCGTAGGTCTTTTCTTTCTACTATATTAGATGGAATTATAAGTTGCTTGAGGTTAATCTATCAATTTGAGATCGGATTGGCAAATTCGAGGATCGATGTGTTCATTGCTTGAGATGCGGGTTTCGTTATGGATCAGACTTGCCCTTGCTTATTGTGCTTCAAAATCAAAGAGTGGTAAATCGGAAAAGGGAGGAAAGCAATGAGTAAGAAGCCTAATCCATTCCTACCTTCTGCCAAAAGAGTGTGTTTTTGAATAGCCAAAAAGAATGGCATTTTTCATTGCCAAAAGAACAACAATTTGAATCACCAAAATTAATATGTTAAGCCTTGGATGGTCTCGAAAGTCTCTTCTCCCTCAAACATAAAATGGGGTGTTCGGTTACTAATTTAGTATGCATCGAATCTAACAGTTATGCACATCCCCTCATCTCATGAACACCCCCCACACACCTTCTGATGGTCTACTCCCCTTCTGCTCTCCTTCACATGCTTCCAAGACTCAAAAAGTTAATATAAGCATATGTACCAGCTCGCAGCATCTGATAAGCTCATGTATCTACTCTTGACAACTACTAATATAAAGGTATGATTACTCGTTACTCACTCCCGATCTCTCGATTGCCTAACCTGCAAGTCATTCAGATTCTTCTTTCCAGCTCTAACTAACATGTGTAGGATATGGCCTTCCATGCTCAACGAAACAGGTGTTGATATCAAAAAACCCTTTTTTGCATATAAGTGAAAAGATCAAACAAAAAAACATACGATCCATGAGTTTAGAATTTGAATACAGGTTCTACCTCATCAAATATCTAGATAAAGTGTTGTTTCAGGGGTATCAAAATCAAATACAAATGATAATTTAGACAGAAATAGATAGTCAAAAGCATGCTGATAAACAAAACTTCTGTTCAGTATACACAACTTAAAAATTCCTCATCTACCACTCAATAATCTTACGCATTACAAAGATCTCACAAAAATGACAATGGATGGCAACTTTTCATTTAATTATCAAATCATTAGATCCTCAAAAACTGAATCCTAAAAAACAGACCTGCACGGATTAGTTTAAATCGGAATTTGCCAGGGAGGTGTCAAGAAGTTGATTTGCTTCAACTTCTAATTCATGGTCAAAACCATTCTCGAAAAAGGCCGAATGTAGGGCTTGGATGCATTTTGTCGCCTCGTTATCATGCACTACAAGAGAGATATTTACCTGCTCAAGCCACACAAAAAGTGAGAGATCAGAGAGATGAATACAACCATTGCATCTTCAGTCTCCAAGATACGGCCAAAATGCACCTTAGAAGCCCCTTGGGAAATCATCTGGACATTAACTCCATTTCTTCGTAGGACATTGAATGCCTGCATCATTTTTTAAGCACGGAAATGAAAACTACACAACCTATTGAGAAGCCAAGAAACCATTTTGGGGAAACGATATTTGATGGGAAAACTCTTGTCTTTTCAGGGAAGCCAAGCTTTTATGAACTTACATTTTGTCCAGATGGATGGATTCTACGGTATTTAAATGGTATAAACTTGCAAAGGATCAGAAGTGCAAGACAAACATATCCACTAATTAAGTTTTATCGAAAGCATAGAATGATTCTCAATACATGGATGGCTTCATGAGTATATGTCATGTTCCCAATGGTAGTTTTTTTGCAAATGTAGTCGAAGAAGTTAAGATCCATCCATAACATTTTTGATTCATCTAAAGTCTACTTTTCATGAAAAAAGGAGCGTCCCCACAGTTGTCCACAAGAGATCCATAAATTTTTTTTTCTAACGATCACATTCATACCTTTTCCAGTATTAGTGACGACCGCTGCACATTCCCGATGAGAGAGATAATTGATCGATTCTGAAGGAGATTGACGACGGATATCTTTTCTAGTTCTTCAATAACATGATCTAATTCCTTTTCCATCATGCAGAAAAAAAGTGAGTTTGTTTAAAAGAAGCATCATTCATATAGTATGCAACCAGAAATTATCTAGTGCTCTCCACTGTCTTTTGTTAAAAGGATAAAATTGTAAGAACCATGTTGCCGGACATACTAGCACTGCATCTCATGTAAGTTTCAATTTGGTCCTATACAATTGCTTCTAAATAAAGAACAGCTAGCAATATACATACATATACAAACAAAAACAACAGGCATTTTTGCAAGTAGGGGTACTCACGACTCAGGTACCCGACCCATTTGATCATGATCCACGCCTACCAATAAGTATCAGATCATGGATCAATCCGATCCCATTCAGATAGTTACCCGATTTTAACAGATATAAGTATCCATATGGAAAATCACCTCTGTTAGACAAAGACTAATTATATTTAGTTCAATAACATGCAAAAATCCAACATCTTATTTTTTTTCATAATTCTCGTTTATCATTCTTGATATTCAGGATGTATTGTTATTGCCGGCATTTCCTCTTCGTGGACATGCCGGACCGCCCGCCACAACTTTCGAGAACAGGGCAGCTTCCCAAGAGTGTCCCCCACGCTGCCCGATGTCCCCAACTTCCCTCCTGCGCCACACAAGTCAAACCTGGGCTCGGGTTCTGCACCTCGAGGATTACTTCATTTGGCCCCTCCCTTCGAGTCCCTTAGAAAGTAGAATCTCTGCCTTCCACTTTTCCCAACCCCTGAGAACGCAGCAACCCATCGCCTGGCCGCCAAACAGCCTCCCCCGCCACGGCCTCTGACCTAACCTCCACTTCAAAGCGCACGCCTCTAATCATCAATTGGTGGAAGACCGGGAAAGACGGAGCCAATGCCATGCCCCTAACTAGCGCAGACCACTTGACTCCACTGCGGAGACCGCCACCATCGAGTCATCGAAGTGAGAACCCAATCTATACTAGATTTCCGAAGACGAGAATGTTTCTGTTAGTAGTATGGAAAATCCAATCATGAATTGAGAAAGTGCAGAGTTGACATCTACCACCGCCACAAATGAATGTCCAGGAGCGGACCGGGCCAGACGGATGAAGCAATCAATATATGTGACCCCAGACTCATCCTACTACTACTATTGTTCTACTCTAATAGTCCTCAATATTGCCGGTAATCTAGGGAGGGTGCGCAGGATTACTATGTGTGAGTCCATCAAAAGTCTAATCGCATCCATCTGCAAGGGACCCACTTTGACAACCTCATCTTAAGAGTCACGAAGGGTTTTTCAAAAAAAAAAGAAAGAACGTGCATGATCATTGCTTGCCTATCATGCGAGCCTTTTGAATCCCCTCCCTGAGCTTCACTCTATAGACGGAGCGAGCCCCCGTAATCTGAATAGAGAATTGATCCTTGTAGCTTTGATCTGAGCCTACAGCTTGTTATAGTTAAGGATTCCCCCTAACGCTACTTAAGAAAACTTCCCTTCTATTTATTGGTGTTTAATATATTAGTTGAATGCACATCTTTGAAAGAAATGAATCGAGAACCGAGACCTCAAGTGAAAGGTGTTTACGCGTTGACTTTCTTTGCGCCAGGAAAGAGCGGATTTTGATAATTATCCAAAGTGGATGAGAATATGCTTCAACACAGGAAAGGGTCCAGATTGAGAGATTGCCCTCCTCTCTTGCTACCCATATGCCTACCGCAGGGCAGGAGTGCCATGCACGAGCAGAGCGAAAACTCAGGTCCCATCTCCTATGGAAGTGGGAGACGTCAGATTGCGTATTGAATATATATCCATGTCTATTTTGTTCCACGTAGACTGATCACATGTCCCTTTCGTTATTACAACCTTCTTTCTTTATGTCAAAGACCAGATCCTCATGCAAATGATCATTGGATCTCGATTCTTCTTAATTGCGACGGCTATTCATTCAAGTCTTTGGATAGTACCAGCAGATCTTCAACAAGGTGGAAATTCTTGTATTCTGTATGTACATGTTCCTGCAGCTCGGACGAGTATAGTAGTTTATATCGCAACGGTTATAAATGGTTTCTTGTTCCTATTAACAAAACATCCCCTTTTTCTTCGCTCTTCCGAAACTGGTACAGAAATTGGTGTTTTTTCTACATTGTTAACCTTAGTGATTGGGGGCTTTTGGGGAAGACCCATGTGGGGTACCTTTCAGGTGTGGGATGCTCGTGGGTAGGGTGGAGCATTGGGCCGGGCCGGCCCTGACCCGACCCTGACCCGACCCGCAAAAGCCCGGGCCCGGCCCGAACCCGACATACAAATGGGCCGGGCCCGGGCCCTCATATTTCAAAAATATTATACTTGGGCCGGGCCGGGCCCGAACCCGAAGTACAAGTGGGCCGGGCCCGGGCCCTCATATTTCAAAATATCGTATTAGAACTAAATAAGGGGATACGGATTTATAGTCATAATACATCCAATATTTCCTTCATACATCAATAGTAATATTATATTGTAACAATACATCCAATATTCGTGTGTTATGGACGAATTATATCCATAACAATAAATTGGAATCAAAGTGCAACTTCATGGAATCAAAATAAGTGCGGGTTGAGCCCGGCCCGAGCCCGAGCCCAACCCGAACCCGAGCCCGAACACGCGGGCCTTTGGCCGGGCTCGGGTCCTCAATTTGCTGAAAAAAGCGGGCCTCGACCCGGCCCAAGGCCCACGGAAAATTGATGGGCTCGGGCCGGGCTTTCCCGGGTTGGGCCGGGTCGAGCCCAATGCTCCACCCTACTCGTGGGACCTATGTATTCATCGTGTTCCTTATTTATCTGGGTGCAGTGTGTTTTCAAAAGCTTTATGTCGAACCGACTCCTATTTCAATCTGTGTTGATCCAATCGATATACCAATAATCAAGCTTCCAGTCTGGTGGATTACATTGCATCAACCTGGGAGCATTAGCCGACCTGCTAATTTAATACATCTTCATATGCCCATTCCAATCTTGTCCAACTTTGCTAACTCCCCCTTCTCAACCTCTCTCTTTGTTCTGGAAGCATGTCTTCTTATTTCATCTTTTCCCGAATCTTTCTAGACTGAGAGCGTTAAAGTCACCTAGTTTCTCCTCCCTTCTCCTTCTCGACCGGAGGGTAATATATAGTATGGACGAAAGCTTTTAATTCTAGTATATTATAGAAGAAGTCGGGCATTAAAATCACTTAGTTTCTCCTCCCTTCTCCTTCTCGCCCTCTAAATGACAATTGAAGGAAGACCCCCCCCCCTAAAGCCCCTTTGCCCCTTCTCACCCCTCGCCACTAGACTTTCATATAAGAAGCTCGAAACCTCACCACTAATATCTTTATTAATCTTGCTCATCCTCTTTTCCTGGGTGAAGTCAGTAGAGTGAGAGTAGCCAGGAAGAGAGTGGGATCAATTGGTCTAGTAAGGATAGGGCATCGATAGCAAGGTCTCGATCAAGGAAAGAAGGATCGATCGTGGGCAGGAAGGAGATGTCCCCGACCCTACATGGGTCCTCTTTGGAACGAGCCTGGTCAAAGGGGGCTCGTCCGGATCATTGGTTGTGGACACCAGACAAGGAGGGTCTCCTCACTATGCGAAGCGCATGGGAGTGAATTTGCCCAAAGCCCCCGCCTGTCCCTTGGGGGAATGTGGTGTACCAGAAACATGTCTAGAGATCCTTCTTTCCTATAATCAAGAACATACTTTAGACGAAAGGATTTTTGATTGAGAAGTGTGTCAAGGCCAAATCATAACACGAGTTTACAAGTTCCCGGGCAAAGCTAGTTGGTTAGCTGGAGCATGAGGCTCAGGGTAGTGAGACTCAGTTCCGGCAGCATTCTAGCATGAATACAAGAGTTCTAATGCGAGACATCCACACCACTAACTCATGCTTTAGCAGGCATGGCATTAGCCTATTAGGATACCAAGGGTACCAAGGGTGGGGGTCGTAGGGGGCGATGTCAGTAGATAGATTAGAAAGCTATAACCAGGGGCAATAGGGAAAGGCCAAAGTCAAATAGACATGGATCCTGACAATTTGGAAATGATTAGCGACTATCAGCACTCGATGCGTCAGGTTTGCTAATAGTTTGGGCTTAAATTGCCTATAGCTTGAATTGGTGGGGACGGTTCTGAGTAGTTCCACCCAATGTATCGCAGTTTCATTACTTAATGAGGAGAAGATTGTGTTATCAGTAATATATGGCTCCAACTCAAACTCAGAAAAGAGGGCCCCTTGGGGGGAGCAGCTGCCTCTATCACTGTCTGAGGTCTCTGGAGCGGATTTGACCTTCAAAGAGTCTTAGGGAAGGAGCTCTCCAAAATTGCAAGAAAATAGTCCTAACGGAAATTCTCTTTTTAAGCCTCACAAGCTTGGGAAAGATCTATCTTGACCTCAAGCCGTCCAACTAGTATATAAGCTGACAAATATCAAATATATAGTAGTCTTCGATCGCCCTTTCTACCCGCTTGAGAAATCTTTGCATAGCCCAGGAAATTTCGATGTTCTCTTTCAGAAGCAACATCAAAGTCGTAGTTGCCCTTCTCATAGTCGACTCGTCGATCATCTGGAATTTGGGTTGACGAGTAAGCTATATATCTAAGACGCATAGGCTAAATATATAGTCGTGAAATCATCCTCCGGACCCTATAGATAGAGCTACTGCTAGAGATGTGTGCCAGGAACAGGAACCCTCAACTTTCTGCCCCGGACTGAGGATCTTTATTACCGGTAGTCCACAATGGGAAAAAAGCAGTACATGCCCTTATCAATTAGCCACAACACAGTCAGTAGGGTTGGGCATTGGGTTGTGCCGGCCCGACCTGGCCCGACCCGGCCTAAAACCCGAACCGCATAACCCGAATCTGAAATTTAGTGAGTGGGTTATGGGCCTCAAAATGAGCCCATATTGATTATCGGGTCGGGTTCGAGCCTGAGAAAGCCTAAACCCGGAAGCCCGATAGCCTGACCTATACGATATAATTATATCCAATATATGCATTTTTGTTCCAAATACCATGTTCCAATTTTCATATCCTTGTTTCGAGTTTAGAATAGATACTTAGACCCATTAATAATCATAAACATTAAGACGGATTGAAGATATTATTACATTAATATGCAAGATTATTACATTAATATATAAGAATGGAATCTGTGTCCTCAAGTATTAGAACATGTACAACTATAAGTAACCAATCTGTATTGGATTATAGTGCATGCATCTACAATAGAATATGTTATGGTGAATTGAATGGTGATTTAAGTTGCCATAATTTTTTACCATGTTTCTATTTCTAACATACAGCTAATGTCAGAATCATGAATTAGGTGGCATACTTAAAGTATTAAACATGCACACATGCATAAGAAACACAAACAAATGCAAGAAGAACAGAAGACATGATATTGGTATGCATAGGTGTTAAATTAGGCTGACCCGACCTGAACTCGACCCATTTTCTTTTGGTCGGGTTTGGGTTTGGGCATGGAATTTAATAAAAAAAAAGGCCTAGGCTCGATCTATTAGCCCATATACTTAAATGGACTTGGGTCGGGCCAACTCAAACCCGACCCGAACCGGCCCGATGCCCAACCCTAACAGACAGGAGTCGGAACTATAGGAAATGATGAGCCTTAGACTCTGTCTTGCCACAGGGACTAGCAATAGGTGTCGAGGTCGTCCTGTCTAGTCGCCTAGCAGCTAGGAAACACAACCTCCCTATGAATGCATCACTTGATCCCATAGCTCTGAAAAAGCAGTCCACGTCCTCGAACCTGCCCGAAGGAGAAGGCCTTGCTCGAAGCTCCAAGGCCAATACTCGACTGATTTTGCTCTTTTCTCTTAGAAAATCAAAGAATCCGTATGATGCCATGAAAGACCTAGTGCCAACTAAATGCCTTCTAATGCTCTCTCACTCCAATTATTTATTCACTTTGGAGAAAGAGAAAGAAGTAGCCTAAGGATATTAGAGCAACAGTCATGCCATTCTCTCTGAAAATCCTCGCTTCAGCCATGGAATTAGATATTAAAGAGCTCTTTCAACTTCGACGTGTCCCTACTGATCTCAGACTACGAGAAAGGAGCCTCCGGTGCTATGAACCTGAACTAATGATTATGGATCTGATAGTAGATAGTCGACGAACTTCCCTAGAAAAAAAGAATACCACGTCAGACTCCACCTAAGAAAGAAAGTTATCGACATCCAAAAGAATGGAATCAATAATAGCTATGGCGCAAGAAGATATTGACTGCTAATACAGGTCAAAGAAAGCATCATATATATCTATATATGATCGACAGTGTAGCTTATATATAAAAGCAGCTTATATATAAAAGCCTAGTCAATTCCTTAGATAATTCATCCTAGCCCGCTACGAACCATTATGATAGAAGAGTCAGAGAGCTACTTTCTCGATACTGTGAATTCTCTCGCATTTATACTTCACTAGTTTCGATAAGCACCCCGACGGCTCCCTTTCTAGTTGATGTAGAAGTCAGTCTACGCTAGGCGAATCGGGAAAGGACTTCTTCATGGTACGTGACGTCAAAATGGTTGCTACCTGCACTTTTCTAGAGGAAGGTCGATCTATGAGTCAAAGTGGCTTGAGAGTGAGTTTCAAGATAGTTAGGGATCTTTTTTCAGATGGGACTATTTAGCAGACTGGGCTTAGGGAGTACGGAGATGATGTGGGTCATATCCAATCTGACTGACCTAGCTATTGATATGCCTCTCCGCATTCATCTCCAATGCGACAACCAGGTTGCTCTTTTCATTATCAACAACCCACCTTCCATGAGAGGATCAACCATATAGAAGTCGACTATCACTACACTCTTGACATGATTATAATATATTTATGTCCACTTCTCACGTCAGCTCAGGAGAATAGACAACAGATGTGTTCACCAAGGCCCTATTTATAGAGCCATTCCAGAGATGTTCCAAGCTGAGCATGATTAATATCTATGTTCCATCTTGAGGGGCATGTTGCGATATTATTTTTCATATTTTTTGTATTCTCTTTTCTTTCCGTCTCTTTTATGTAATGTACCCAAACAAGATTCTCCTCTTACATAAGAGAACCCTAAGGCCTCATTATCAATTAATTCATTAGTTTCTCTCCATACTATTAGAATTCGGGGTTTATTTGCATCGGAATGAACTCAAGATGGAGATAGTTGATGATGTCTTGAATCATATTATCAAGTGATGATTTGTTCTATTTTTATTGAGATTAAATTCAAAGTGGAGATTGTTAGTATACCTTAAAACCTAATTGATTAAGGATCCATCCGAATCCTAATTGATTAGAGAATCCATCTGCATTCTAATTGTATGCTAACCAATATGTTCAACATGATACATTGTAGAGCTCATGATGCGACTTCTCCAACGTTGGCGGTCGACGGTATGTTGGCTTTGAGATTCAGAGTCTTGTTTGCAGTGGCATTTTAAGTCCTATTTGATTTGGAACTTGCATCTTGATAGATTAGGGTTTGGATCATGTTCGCTTTGGTATTTAGACTTTTTATGCCAAAGAGGGAGAAGCACGCAAAAGTATTTGTCCTAGAAATATATGATATCAATAAGGATAAGCACTACAAAAGTCACAACTCAAGAAGAGTCTTGGCATGATGAAATACATTCTCCACATAAAAATGATCCCTTCTAAAGATTAACCCATTTCGAGCAAGCTACAGCATCCAAATCATAACAGCATGCCTCATCTATATATTAATAGGACGGAGACGTGCCAGAAACAAAGACTCCCACAAGATCTCAATGTGCTCCACAGTCTCAATCTTTGCCCAATCTCCGCCCCGCAAATAGAACTATTGTTGTTGCCCGAACATATTTTCTTCCACTGCTCTTTGGTCATCAATCTTTTGCGTCACATTAAACAAAAGAATACCATGACATGTTGTCAAACATACATCTTCATATATATTTAAAATAATTAAAATATTCAAAATTGGATAAAGTTAATCCGATTAGTCGCACGACTGTCAATTAATCCTTACTCAGTGACATGGCCAACTGAGTTCTGTCTACTGAATTCCGCAACCTTGGCATTTTTTATAATTAAACCCGAAAAGTTTTGTAGTTCATACAAAGGTAAAGCAGATATGATTTAGCTTTTTATGGAGATATCATAATTCGGGCATTTCTAATTGGGGAGTCCTAAGTTTAGATTTATCTCTAGGAGACCATTTTTAGTAATAGAACAAATTAATCAGGAAATATCGAGAATGTAAAATATTTTGACAGAAGTCCTTACACTTGCCTGTTGAATTAGTTCCCTGCTCCAGATTTTTGAAGGATCCAAAGTCAAAGAAATACTAACTTCACTAGTAGCAATAGTATCCACAGAAATTCCCAAATCCTCAAAAATAGAGAAGACCTGCAACAAATTATAACGTCAAAAATGTGCATGGGGGAGGGAAATAAGGATAGAGGTAGGATAGCGTTGAACTTTTTCATACCTTTGCAAGAAAACCAAACTGGCCCAGCATTCGTGTGCTCACTATATCCAACATGGTTATATTTGATTTTAAAACTATGCTAGTTAACAAAGCCTGCCCATGAAGTAAGTTCACAAAAGATAAATTGTTACCGACCCACATCTGAAGGATGGGAAACAAAATGCCACCAACCTTACTCATATCCCTTGATTTAGTGATAAGTGTGCCAGGAGCTTGCCGATTGTAGGAATTTTTCACCCTGACTGGAACATCACTCTCTCTAGCTGGCCTCATAGACTGGGGATGTAAAACCTGCAATTGAACAACAGCGTTTAATGGATTTACATAATAATAATATACTTTTATACAAGGTTCCGTGCCTGTATTAGAGCTGAAAATGTACAATGAGGACCAAACAAATTAGAATGATCCGAATCGGGTGTTTCTAATGCATGCATGACTTTAAAGGGATGTTTACGCTTTTTCTAAGTTATTGCAAGTGATGCAGTGAAATCATAGAACATGACAGTCATTGAGGTTCTTTCTGTGTTGCTTGTTCTTCTAATAAACTTCTTTCATTCTGAGCTCTACATGACCTGTTCCCAAGCTGTAATTTCATTCCTTACTCAACATAAGTGATGACTGTCTGAAAGACAATTTGCAAGTTTCAAGGTTTGTTCCAGTTCATCACGGTAATTTGCACTTCCGGCATGAAATGAAATGTTAGTCTCTTGCACATAACTATTTGTGCTTTGTTACAAGGCCCTAAATGTCGGTTTCGGTCACCATTTCGGTATCGACCAAGCATGCTCAAGACCATGTATTATTGTACACCAGCATGCTCAAGACCATGTCGCTCAAGCACATAAGTATACAAACAGTGTAAGTACACAAAAACACAAAAGAAGATGCACTAAAGTGTTATCTCTTACTATCAAGGGATACTCACAATTTGAGTGGATGGGAAAGAATGAGCTCACACCCCTCCTTATATAATGAAGCTCAAAAATACAAAGGGGTATTTTATTATATGTACATCATTACAAGACTTCGTCTTCCACAGATGATTTTCGTATTCTCCGATGACTCTTTACATACCATGTCATTTTAGTCTTCCCGAAGTCCTTTCGACTTCTACAATTGATATCTTATCATTTGTCATGTCTCTAATTTAACCAAGTGCCACTGAACACGCGATCGTGTGCCAACGGGAGACTGTGGTGTATGTGCTTTATGATGTACTAGTGTCTTAATCATTCGTTGACTAAGTAAAATCCTTTAGAACTTCATTATGCATACCGTGAACTACATGAGCATATGCATAACCCCATAAGTGCATGTAAAGTCAAGCCTTGAGGCTTTGGAGTGTTATAATTGCTTTGATTTTAATTAGGGGATTAACTTAGGAGATCCACTACTGGCATACGTCACTACTTGGTAGGAAATCAAATTATAAAGTGCAAGCTGAAATAGCTGCAATCAAATAACATTGTTGAAATGCTATTGTAGGTACGTGCGAAGAAATTATCCAAAGGGATATTTTCCAGATCAGAAATCCTTATCGTAATATTTTTGTGATTATAACAAAGTTATATGTGTGTGTATGTATATAAATCCTAGAATGGAAATTATTACACAGATACAAGTCAAGTATTTTTATCTACATATTTGTTTATAGGGAATTGTTGAGCCTTCATTTTTCACTGAATACGAGGAATAGAGAAGATGGATTATGGTATAGCACGACCATGTTGCTCCACGGGAAATGAGGAGCAAGAAGAAGCTAGTTGGTTTCCACTTTTTTTGAGAAACAAGTTGTTTTCCATTTCAATGCAGAGAGAGAGCACATAGTGATGGCTGATGCAGCAGCAGTGTTAGTAAGGATTCGATCACTACTTACATACTTGCAAGTTGATCCTACTGGAATTATAGATCTTAAATGTGACAATAAAGCATCCATAAGACACCTAATAACCCATGTTTCATGAGCACATGAAGTATGTGGAAGTTGATTGTTATTACACCTAGGACTCGATACAAAGGGAATCATTGCACATCTCTAGTGTAACTTTGAAATATCGTATTGTCGACATATTGACCATGCCTCTTGCACATAATCGATTTGAGATATGTTATAGCAAGTCGAGCATGTTTGATATAATTGCTCTAGCTTGAGGGGAAATGTTAATAATATGAGTTGTTCTCCTCTACAGTTATCTTGTTGCTTCTTTTTCTATGATGTACCATGACATTATCTTCTCATTATATATAAAAAACTAGGAACTCATCATTCAATAAGATAGCATTCTATTTTTCGACTAAATAATCAAGGTTGCAGAAGTCGGTAGTTGATACTCAGTCAACCGGGTCACTGACTAAGGATTTCAACAGTTGAGTGGCTAATCGGGTTTAGTCGGGTTTTAGTCGGTTTTGAATTTTTAGATTATTTTAGATATATAAATCAATTGGTATCCATAGATTCTTATATATTTGCATAGATTAGATATTTCAATACTATAATATATTCATAAAAACATAACAAGAATATTATACATATTAAAAAAATAACATTTATGAACATAATTAGCATAAATATACTAACCAATAGTATTACCAATGAATGAATTATAAAAATGAATCGGCCATATGTCGATGTTTATAGTAACCAATAGCATTAACAATAATACAAAACTTAATAGTATAAACTCTTGATATGCCTTAAATCCTAACCATATGATGCCCCCCCCCGCCCCATTATCGCATATGATAGCATGATTTTTCCAAAAAAAAATAACTGTTTAGAAATGGTTTAAACATCGATAACATGTGTTAAATGATGTAAAGATCAATATCGAACAATACATAAACATGATCGAAAGAAAACAATGAAAAAGCCACATATAAGAGGACAGTGAAAAAATCACATTTAAAGATACGCCGACTAGGGGAGGATTGGGAGTGTCGACTATTGGCAGACTAGGCCTAGTCAAGTCAGCTACCCCCTCGACAACACTAATCAGGCCAACTAGTCAGTCGATTATTACAAACTTGTAAATAATGAAAATGTATACCTGACGGCTAGTCACTTTTATATCATTTATTTGTTTTCAATGGCACTTTGGACAAAATAATGTATATCGACTTGCGTAATCTTCTTCTTGGCTTTTCTATTTATAAAAGTTTTGATCAATAGAAAATATGGGTGACCACCTACTAAGGTTTTTCACCCATCAATTTATTAAAAAACAACAAAATACCATTTCCAATCTTGCCTTTCTCTCTCCACATCGTAATACTGGAGCGATTATCTAGGGCTATTCAATATCGAGGTCCTGCCAGAATTTGACAGTCCTGGACAAGAATGGAATTAGATTCAACGGTGTCCAGGAAGCGTCTGCAATGAAGCCACTTCTAAACTCATTTGACAGGTTGTCTCAATTTGATCACACTAAAAGATATTGAAGATCGCTTATTAGGATTAGATTCAATGGTGTCCAAGAAGCGTCTTAAATGTTCTAGTTGAGTGTCCTACCATTCAAAGGATCAGGATTCAAACATGTAACTTTCTTGTAAAAAATATTGCTAGTGGGTGGTAAATAGTCTAGAGTCCTGCATGTCCATATTATGAGACATCGGTATATCAACATACTTGGAAAATATAACTATAACTACAACAACCACATTTGCACTCACGAAAATAAGTGAGAAATATGGCAAGGAATCGACAGAGGATTCTCTTGTTTCCCAACATGAGGTTTCTGTATTCTAAAACATGGTTGTAACCAAACCTGGGCACCAAAATAGGCTAGCTCAGCTGCTTCGTCAAATGTCAAATGAGGCACGGGGCTTGCTTGTGGACATATTCGTGGATCACATGTCAAAACTCCATCAACATCCTTCCAGACCTGTGAAAGCATGATAGCAGGCTATAGTTGAAAATCTTTATAAAAATATTGACAAAAAAGAACATCAAAGCTAGGATCCTGCGAGTAGAAAGAAATAAGTAAAATCAAATTCTAAATGAATAATGAGAATGGAGTGGTCTTTTGTAGAGAAACAGGAAAAAGTAGTAAATTGAAACAGTGAAAGAAAGTAGTAAAATGAAACAGCGATTTGATGTAGAATTCGCTAAACAAGATCAAGAGAAAGCATCCTCTCAAGGTACACTACATTATAGCAAAATGAGTCTGGCAATATGTGAACCGCAGGGATATAGAATAGCCAATGACCAACCTTTTCTTTTGAGTCAATAGCCAATGACCAACCTGGTCAGGAGTCAAAGGGAACTCCCCGATTCGGGAACCACCAAATATCTAAAGCTAACTAATATGAAATACAATTCAAGATTCGACAATCAGAAAATCAATATTCCCTGAATTGTTTCAGCAGAGGCAATGAAAATATTAGCTTAACGTTAGATATGGAAAAATAACCTGAATTTCTCTCAATCTCAAGGCCTTCCCGATTGTAGTTGCTGTAAGGTCACTGCCACCCCTTCCCAAAGTAGTAATGGCACAAGATTTCCAGCCCTATAGTAGCATCAACACACAATTGCCTGAAGTTGGTGGTGCGTAGATAAGTACTTAGTTAAAATCTGCAAGATTATCATGCGGAACCTTTCCGAGGAAACCAGTGACAATGGGTATGGCTGGATCGGCAATCCAATCATTATGCAGTCGCTTTGCAACAGACGGATAAGTAGCTTCCAAAATGTCCGCATTTGTGAAGTCTTCAGTAGTTATGAAACCGATGCTAAATGCATCATACTGCAATACAGGGCCAGATGAGCAGGTAAACAAATGCAATGTAAATCACTATTTTTTATGAAATAAGAAAGAAACATGATCAAATACAAGTAATTTGCTTAAGGACTCAAGCTAGCCGAAAATTTTATTCTGTTAGAATACTTCGTTGTTTATTCCATAGAGCTCTCGGGTCTCTTATATAGAGAGAGAGCCCTTGGGTAAATTACATGAGAGGTACATAAAGAAACAGAAATAACACATAACATAAACGACGCACAACTATCTCTACACTCCCCCTCAAGATGGAGCATAGATATCTATCATGCTCAGCTTGGAAGAACATCTCTGAAAGGGTCCTCTGAGCAACGGCTTTGTGAATATATCTGTTGTCTGGTCCTCGGAGCTGACGTGAGACGTGGAGATGAAGCCCTTCTGGATCATGTCTCTGGTGTAATGGCAATCCACCTCTATGTGTTTTGTTCTCTCATGGAAGGCTGGATTGTTGGCAATGAACAACGCAGCTTGATTGTCGCATTGCAGGTTCATAGGCAACGGAACTTCAACATTCAGATCTTCCAGGACTGCTTTCACCCACATCATTTCACTGCTTGCCTGAGCCATGGCCATGTACTCGGATTCAGCACTGGATCTTGCCACAACAGTCTGCTTTTTGCTTTTCCAGGAGACTAAGGAGCTTCCTATGAAGATGGCAAACCCAGAAGTAGACTTCCGATCCCTTGGACATCCTGCATAATCCGCATCCGCACAAGCTGAAATAGCCAAATCCGTGTCTTTCTTGAACAGCAACCCTGTGCCTGGTGAAGACTTCAGATATCTCAATATCATGTACAATGCATCCATATGTACTTGCCTCGGCTGCTCCACAAATTGACTCACCCGGTTTACTGCAAGTGCAATATCCGGTCGAGTTATAGTGATGTATAATAGCTTGCCTACCATTTCTCTGTACCTTCTCTTGTCCACCTCCTCAGTGTCATCATCGTACAACTTCATACTCGGATCCATCGGTGTACTCGAAGGTCTGCATTCCGTCATTCCTGTTTCAGCCAGCAAATCTGTGACATATTTTCTTTGAGTCATCACCATTCCTTGTGCATTTCGTGCGAATTCTATCCCCAGAAAATACCGTATAGTGCCTAGATCCTTTGTGATAAACTGACTGCCCAGCATAGACTTGGTTATCTCAACCCCTTGTGCATCATCTCCAGTAACCAATATGTCATCAACATATACCATAACAACAATGGTACCTCTAGAAGTCTTCCGGACGAACAGTGAGTGATCCGCATTTGATCTCCTGAACCCTTGTTGTTCAATAAGCTGGGAGAGCTTTTGGAACCATGCACGAGGACTCTGCTTAAGGCCATAAATAGCCTTATGAAGTCTACATACCTTCTGAGTCTCCCCCTCAGCAGTAAACCCTGGTGGCTGCTGCATGTAGACTTCCTCTTGTAGATCACCATACAAAAACGCATTCTTAACATCAAGCTGGAATATAGGCCAGCCACGTACCACAGCAACTGATAGAAGAATGCGAAGGGTAGAATGTCGCGCCACAGGTGAAAACGTGTCCAGATAATCTACCCCATATGTCTGTGTAAACCCTCGTGCAACAAGCCTTGCTTTTTATCTGTCAAGACGACCATCTGCATGGTATTTGACAGTAAACACCCACTTGCAACTCACCACAGACGCACCTGGAGGAATAGGGACTAGAGACCAAGTCCCTCGGGACTGTAAGGCACGCATCTCCTCTTCCATTGCCAAACGCCAGCATTCAGTCTTCATAGCATCCTGATATGTCCGTGGTATCTCAACTGATGATACCGCAGCGGCAAACTTCTGGAAATCCCCAGTGAGACGATGAAAGGAAACATGAGAAGCTAGGGGATATGAGACACACTGTCGTCGCTGTTTCCTATGAGCAATAGGCCGGTTCAAGTCATCCAAAACAGTGCTGACCGGTTGATCCTCCTCCTGTTGTACAAGCTCCTGCACATGTGCATTATTTAACCCATCACTAATGTCAGAAAATACCTGAGGCGTGCTGGATGGTTGAGATGTGGCTTGAGCAGGGCCCTTGCGTCTCGTGTAGAACTTAGGAAATGGGACAACTGGGGGTGGTGGTGGTGGTGGTGGCGGGTTTGGTGGTGGTTGTGTTATTGGAGACGCTGGAGTAGAAGACGGACCCAGGCTTGGAGATGGTGGAACATAGACTTGGGAATCTGATAATGTGGAGGAGACCAATCTGTCACCTGCAGGAGAGAAGTACATGACAGGTTCGAAGAATGTAACATCTGCACTCACATAGTATTTGTTATGGATAGGATCATAGCAGCGGTACCCCTTCTGTGTCCTAGAGTAGCCCACGAAAACACACTTGATAGCTCTAGGGGATAGCTTATCAAGTCCCGGAGATAACCGGTGAACAAAAGCAACAGTGCCAAAAACCCTAGGAGTCAATGTAAACAAGTCTCTGTCCGGAAAGAGAACAGAGATTGGAGATTTTTCCCCAAGGACAGTTGTAGGCATACGATTGACCAAATAACACGCAGTAAGAATAGCGTCACCCCAAAAGCTTAATGGAGCACAACTCTGAATAAGTAAAGTCCGAGCAATGTCAAGGAAATGTCGATGTTTTCGTTCGGCAATTCCATTTTGTTGAGAAGTGTAAGGACATGTGGTTTGGTGGATAATGCCTTTAGATGAAAGAAAACTAGCAAGAGATCGAGTGCAGAACTCCAATGCATTGTCAGTACGCACATATTTAACAGTAGATGAAAAAACATTCAGAACTTCATTAATTAAGTTTTGAATAACATTGCCCGCTTCAGATTTATTCTTGAGGAGAAATGTCCACGACACTCTGGAGAAATCATCAACTACAACTAGATAGAACCTGTGCCCCTGGTGATCAGGGACACGACTTGGACCCCAAATATCTATATGAAATAATTCGAACGGGGAGCTACTGCTCCGACTCTGACGACTGGGGAAGCTAGACCGATGGTGCTTCCCCAACTGACATGCTTCACATCGAAAAGAAGAACTCGGAGATATCTGAGGCAGGAGGTGACGCATCTTCTGCAGAGGTAGATGACCAAACCGAAGATGCCAGGTGTATGGAGAAACAGAGGCCTGGGTATGCAAAGAGACACCAGCGTAGGAGCTCCGAACGAGACGATAAAGGCCATTGTGCTCAGAACCACAGCCAATCACCCTGCCCGTCAGTATGTCCTGAAAAATAACAGACGATGGGTCAAAAATAGCACGACGGTGCAAATCACGTGTAATCTGACTAATAGATAAAAGGTTCATCGAGAATTCTGGAGCATGTAGCACGTTCTGTAGATGCAAAGAGGGTAGCAAAGCTGTCTCCCCCTGACCGATGATAGGGGACTGAGTCCCATCCGCAATGAGTACAGAGCGACCTGGCTGAACCGCCCTGTATGACTGCAAAATATCTCTCTCACGGCAGAGATGATGGGTAGCTCCAGAGTCGACAATCCATCCTGTGAGATCATGATTATGAAATGGGGCTGAAGGGCTACCTGAGGCACTGGCTGAGGCCGATGTACTGGCTGACGCCGAAGCTGCTATATCTGCAACATCTGCACCCTCTGATGGAGAAGATTGTGGCATGATATCCCGAAGTCGTGCCACCAACTCCTCGAACCTGTGATCTGAAGTAGACGCAGGTGGACCCTGAACATGATCAGCTACTCGTGCAGATGGAGGAAAACCATGCTTGAAGTAGCATGTATCCTCCGAATGACCAGTGCGACGACAATAGGAGCACGTGGAGCGTATGCGGCCTCCACGACCACGTCCACCACTTCCTCTACCACGAAACGAGGATGAACTACCACGTCCCCTGGAGACTGCCATTGCTGACGGAGTAGCAGTCGCTATATTGGACGGAACGGGTACACGACTGAGCCGCCTGTATACCTCTTCTATTGGTGGAATCGTGGAATCTGCCAGTATCTGAGCACGTGCTGCCTCGTACTCCGGATCTAGGGCAGCAAGTAACACGCCAACCATAGTGGCGTTGCGGAACGTCTTCTGCTGTTCCGGCGTGGCTGTAAGAGGAATGGTGCTGTAGAGTTTCTCGAACATGCCACGAAGCGACGTGTACAAGGAATGAAGGGGCTTCCCGTTCTGCTTCGTGGTAAAGATATCATGCTGTAGCTGGAGCATCTTCGTCTCATTGCGGACCTGAGAGTACGTCATAGCCAAAATATCCCACATCGCCTTAGCGGTGGGCTGGTGAAGGACGTCATTCGCTATCTCCATAGTGAGCGTACCTGAGAGCCATACCTTGGCGTACGCATCATCAGCCTCCCATGAGGCATAAATCCCTGTCTTCTCCGGCGGTTCATCCTCGGTAAGAATATGTTTCTTACCACACGACTTCATGAGGCTGAGGAACTGCATCGCCCACAGCTCGTAGTTCGTCCCGTCCATCTTGACAATTGGTGCCGAACCTTTGAAGGCACCTATGGCGGGCATATCTAACTTGTGATCTGACATGATGCCGGAGAAGAGCGACTAATGATGACCAAGAATATACTGTCTACCGGAACTTTGTAGAATCCAAGTGCATAGGTAGACGATTATGCACTTGAATCAAACATAAGTCCGAGTCCTAGAAAGAACTCGGCAGCAAGTAGAGGCTGTGGGAGCCTCTACCTTGCCAAAATAGCGACCGAGAGGAGTCGGTCAAGGGCTGGACAGCAAGTGCAGGAGGTCGGCGAGATAGAGGATGCCCTACAGGGGCTGTCGGCAGCGGTGGAGGACCAGCTTCGGCGATGGAGCGCCCAGCAGGGGCTGTCGGCGGCGGTGGGAGGGGGCCCCGATGGGCGTGAGAGACCCCGGCGGCGGCGATGGAGACCCCGGCGGCGTTGGAGAGAGGGGTTGAGGCCGGCGAAACCCTAGAGGAGAGAGGGGAGGGAAGGGGGGGGGCGGCGGCGGTGGAAACCCTAGGTTAGGGTCATGGCTCTGATACCATGTTAGAATACTTCGTTGTTTATTCCATAGAGCCCTCGGGTCTCTTATATAGAGAGAGAGCCCTTGGGTAAATTACATGAGAGGTACATAAAGAAACAGAAATAACACATAACATAAACGACGCACAACTATCTCTACATATTCCAAGAAATGCACCAAAGATGACCAAGAGTTGCAACTCTTCCTCCCAGGAACTTCAGTAGTGTGATACAGAATGAATTTCACTTTCAATATATGAACTCGCAAATCTAAACTCAACTTCATTCGCAGCATATAGCCTCTCAAATTGCTAAAATATAGCTACCCAAGCATAAAGTATCTCACCAACAACACGCACACACAATATGATGATGCCTATATGACCATTGACATAGGCAAAATAGGAGCATTTATCATGCCAAAAGTGTCGAGCCAAACTCAGCTCAAGATCAACAGTGAGTTCAAGGTTCAACCTCATTTGAGCTCAAATGAGTATTTTGTAGAAGCGAAAAGATGTTCATTCAGCATGGGATGTCATCCAAATTTTATTAAAAAGGAAGTTTACATCCCTTTCACACCTCTTTTTACAATCCCTCTGACAACACAGTGCAACCAATGATGCTTAGATGGACTTCACATTATGCGCCACATTTTCCAACACTCCCCCGAAGACGTTCTTCAACACATCCTCTCAAGTTGGAGCATGTAATGCTCATCTTGGACAAATATAAAGAAGCCACAATCAAAGAGTTGCTAGTGGTAGGAGAAGGCATAATCACATTCAGATGGTGGTGGTAAATGGCAGGGGTGTTGAAAGAGAACGAGATATGAGAGTTGCTATTGCATATTACTATAGGGGCTTCTCCAGGGATCCTGCAGTTTGGAAATGAAGGTGGTCAAAGTATGTCCACAGAGTTGTTAGTGGTAGGAGAAGGCACAATTACATTCGGTCGGTGGTGCTAAATGGGAGGTATGTTGAAGAGGAATGAGATATGGGAGTCTCTATTGCATATTACTTTAACGACTTCTCCAGGGATTCTACAGTTCGATAATGGAGGGGGTCAGGTTTAGGATCGCAGTCATTGTCCGATCAACATGCTAGACAACTTATACATAGTGTCACTTCGGAGGAGCTCAAAGTGGTGGTCTAGAGCCTAAATGTAGACGAGGCACTCGGCCCAGACGGTTTCCCAGTGTCCTTTTATCATGAGTTTTGGACAGTAGTGGGTGGTGAAGTTCAGGAGGTGGTAGAGGAATTCATGAGTGGCAACGCAGAATTCAAACGGGTAAACAAGGATCTCTTGCTTATTCTTCTCAAGAAAGATGTCCCAGAGAGGGTCGAGGATTTCAAACCGATTGCTCTCTCAAATGCAATTTACCTGGTAATCGCAAAGTTCTTGGCTAACAGACTTAACGTGGTCATGGACCGCCTCATCTCACCGGTCCAATCAGCTTTAATCACTGGCATACAAATTAGTGACAGTTTGTCTATGGCCACGGAAATTATTGCAGACTGAAAAAAAAAGGCCAAAGGAGTGTTCTGAAAGGTAGAGTTCTCGAAAGCCTATGACATTGTTTATTGGCATTTCCTTTGGGTTGATCTGGCAAGAGAAGCTTTCCGTTGGTTTGGATATCATGGATGAAGAGATGTGTAACTACAACATCCTACTCGGTACTGGTTAATGGCCATCCTGGGGGGTTCTAACCCCACAAAAGGGTGCATCAAGAGTGCCCCCTAGTCCCTATGTTGTTTATGATTATTGATGTTTTGACATGCATGGTGGAACAAGTTTCTGTGCAAGGTTTGACGGTAGGTTACACTCATGGTGACATTCATATTCCCCTGTTGTAGTATGTTGATGATACTATCATGTTCATTGAAGGCGGACGTAAAGAAGCTAAGGGGATGGCACTTACCTTAGAGATATTTGGTGAGAATTCTGAGCTAAATCTGAAACAGACTAAATCTATGGTTGTCCCCTTTGACATCTCAGAAGATGTAGTTGCGGCCTGTGTGGAGGAACTAGAGACTGAATGAGGATCTCTAACAATCAAATACCTTGATCTTCCGTTGACATACGGAACTTAGATACGCTGATTGGCTTCCTATTGAGAAGATGGAGAATAAACTGTCAAGTTGGAAGGCGGCTACTTTGTCAAGAGTCATTTGGTGCTTGTAAAGTCAGATCTTACAGCAATCCATGTCTTTTTCATGTCCTCTCGTCTTCTTCTGGTCGGCATCCAAAAAAGATTAGAGACAATTATGCGAAGATTTTTTCGGTCATCTGGTCAGAATGCATCTAGGATACCTCTGGTCAACTGGGACACGGTGGCATCACCCAAGTGTGAGAAGGGTCTTGGAGTGGCTTGCTTGGAGACAATGAATAGACTGCTACTACTCAAAAGGATCTTTAGATTATGGGGAAAGAATGAAGACATCCGTTGTAGACTTATTGCAGATTTATGGGATTGGAGCTCGGGATGTTGTGCACACACGACCTTCTTTCTACTCGTCAGCTTTCTAGAAGGGAATCTGGTCTTATCCCCCAAATACCTCTATTATTCAAATCGGTGCTTGGGGACGATCTCACTTTTGCCTTCTGGACAAATGATTAGCCCAATGGTGGCATGTTGGCGTCCCAATACCCATGGCTTTTCACCTTAGCGACGAATAGGGAGGCCCATGTTGTTGACTATTTGGAGAATGGGATTTCGATGCCCTCTTTTGTTGCGGTTTTTTCTGATTAGCATCTGGATGAATTTTTGTCTTATGGACTCTCACCTCATTCATGGTCCCGAGCGTGCTGGACATGGAAAACAGGAGACTTTTCTGTTAAACAGACATATAGGGAATTAACTATTACAACACCACCTTCCCACGACTCGTTGGCTCGTGATTGTAGATTTATATGGAGTCTCAAACTTCCTAGTTGTATTGGTGTTTTACTTTGGCTCTTATGTAGAGGGTGTATCCTTAACAGAGACCATTGTTATAGACTATTCCTAAGGACCTCCCACCTACGCCCTCTATCTAACGATGATGCGAATATTATCGATCACTTTTTCTTCCAATGCAAGAAGACTTTGGTAGTTTGGCACACTCTGGGCATCCATTGACCAAACTTGCAGAATCATGTCATTTGGGATTCACTACTTTGGAATAAAGACAAACCAAGATCAGAGTTACTTTTTCCACTATTTGTGGACTGCGCGATCTGGTTAGCCAGAAATGGTGTAGTCTTTGCATCTGATCACTTTTTATGGGGAAAATGTAGTTTTTTCATGCCAAAACACTCCTTGAGCCTTGGTTGTTGTAAGTTTGTTTCTCTATGTTCATATAATTTAATTGGATGGACACCAATGTGTGTTTCCCCCTCTTCTGACTTTAAAAAAATATAAAGAAGCCACTCATTGGCATATTGAATGCATGACACTACAAACAACATCAACTCAACGCATACTCTATCGTTTGCTATTGAGGACGTTGCATCTCATGTCATGCTAGTGAGGAGGAACTAAGTCTAAAGGGTTGGAGTGTGAATGACGGACTGTAGAGAAATACAAACCAAAAACTGGCTCATGTGCTACGTATATGTACCAATCAGAGTCATTGGTTCTAAATTGAGTCTCCTTCATAAAGTACTCCGGTCTGCAACATGGGGAAGACTGAATAACACTCTATCTAAAGGTCCAAACAAAGAAAGGCGTTGAAATATCCATATGTAGAAGTTCGTCCTCTCTCAAAGGAACCTCAGAATGATCTCGTATTAGAGTTAACAGTCACTTAAGGATGGAGCCTGCAATGAGTCTATCTATGGAGAGCTCTAAGAAAAAATAGGTTGCTATAAAGTAGAATGCATCAAACAATCATAGATTTTGAAACCTTTCTCCCATGCTTGTCAGAAACAAGATGCTAGTCAACTAAGTTGGGAGAACAAATGAAGGAGGGGTTGAACACAAAAACATCTCTTCTTTTTAAATCATTTCCTTTTTTTTGTCTCTCTTTTATTGTACTGCTATTTTTCAGTCCCTTCCTTTCCGTTTTTTTGTTGATCCCCCCTCTTTTTTCTTTCATATGCCTCTTCATTTTCAATTTGTTTTCTAAACCAGGCTCATCTTGGGCCATTACAAATGTTTCAAATGTGCTAAGCCTTCTCCCACTATAAGTAGGATCGGCTACATGGATTCTTGCTCAAATCCATGTTGAAAGATTCGACTATTTTTTACGCTGGCCGTCGAGTACCTAACACAACCACTGCAAGAGTGGGATTTGAACCCTGGTCTTTTTGTGTGGTAGATACACTGTACTACCACTAGACCATTAAGTGGGTACTTACAAATGTTTCAAATAAAGAAAAAAAATAGGACGTCAGCCCTCTGATGTTGCTGCTATTCAGAGTTCCCAATGGGAATCCCATCTCATATCGTGCGCCACTTGGAATAGGAGGAGATCATCGTCGTCATCACATGTGTAGGAGAGGAGATTGTCACTGCCATCACCTGTGTGGGAGAGATCTCGTGCACGGAGGAGGGCAATGCTTGACACACAAGGTGACACCAGGAGAGTAAAGTGGTGCTTCATCTCCCCTTCTCCGAAGCCCTTGCACAGGTCCTTCCTTCATCCGAATAGGGCCCTACGCAAGGTTTCAAGCCAACCACACCGCTCCAGAACCTATGGCATTGCTCCAGAGGCCCTCCACTGTCGCCCCAGCGCCACTCCAACGACCTTCCAGTGATGCCACAGCGCCCCCAGTGCCGCTCCAACGGCCTTGTGCCGCTCCAACGGCCTTCTACCATTGCCACAGTGCCACAACACAGCAACAGCCCCACCCCAGCACTCATGTGCATCACCCAGCACCCCAGCAGTGCCGCCATAGTGCCTCCAGCGCCTTCTTGCCGCCCCAGCACCCCAGCGTTGACCTGATTTGGCATGATTTGGTCAGTTTAGGACGAAATCAGACCACGCTGGACTCTGTTGTGCCCTACCACCTCGATTTAAGGGAACCTTAGGGCCTCATGAATAAACAACTCATTGCATTCTCTCATGTTTTTCCACATGGTATCAAAGCAGAGGTCCTAAACTAATGTTCTGACCTAGATCCCACTGTCAGCTCCTCACCTCTTCCTTTCTCTGAAGCCCTTGCACAGGTCTGTCCTTCATCCGAATAGGGCCCTACCAAGGCCTCAAGCCAACCACACCACTCCAGCACCTCTGGCACTGCTCCAGAGACCTTCCAGTGTCACCCCAGTGCCACTCCAATGACCTTCCAGTGATGCCACAGCGCCCCAATGCCGCTCCAACGGCCTTCTACCGTTGCCACAGTGCCACGACACGGCACCAGCGCCGCCCCAGCACCCATGTGTGTCGCCCCAGCACCCCAACAGTGTCGCCATAGTGCCTCCAGCACCTTCTTGTCGCCCCAGAACCCCAGCGTTGACCTGATTTGGCATGATATGGTCTGTTTAGGGAGAAATCAGACCATCCTGGACTCCGTTGTGCCCTACCACGAACGAAGGTTGATTGTGTGCCTACACCCACATACCTACCCCCCCCCACCTGATGTCCTTATAGACACCCTATCACATGTCTACGATCCCAATCGTGTGCCAATCCGGCATTATGTCAGAAAACAAAGTTGATATTCCATCCATATGCTCCTTTAAGGGTGGTCCGGCACCTATTGTCAATGTCAAGATGGATGGCACAAACTACGAGTTGTGGGTGATGCAGTTCATGAATCTCTTGCAGAGCATGGTAAGACGCATATTCTGACACAAGATGAGCTGGCCAACAAGACTGGGACCAGTGTCTCATGGGAGACCGATGATGCTTATGCAAAAGTTTGGTTATCTAGTAATGTATCTGTGGAAATAGCCAATGATATCTTGAGTCAACCCACGACGAAGGCAATGCGGGACATCCTCGCAGCGAATTACTCTCAAGCGAGGAATAAGTCGAATATCTTGCAACTCCCACAAGAAATTTTTACGACCAAATAGGGTCATCGTCCTCTTCATGCCTTGTACACTTCTTAAGGGTATGTTTGAGAGACTCCATAGCTGCATACCTCTGATGGCCTCACCGGAGCAGCACAAGACCTATTGTGATTCTGTTATGACTGGGATCTTTATGGCAGCTCTCAATCATGGGCATGACTCAACCCACTCTCAGTTACTAACAGATGCTACTATACTGCCTATGGAGGAGGCATACCACATGCTGAGCAGACTGAGCATCCCCTTTGCTACATCTTCTCAGATGTCATCGGCTATGACAGCTTCTCGTGACAGAGGCGATTTGCCTCAATTTAGAGGACGAGGCAAGCATAATAGAGGAGGCCCGTGCCCATGCCAACCATGTTCATATTGTCATCGTCAATCATTCAGAGGACATGTGTTATTCCATGCACGGCTTTCCACCATCAACCCATGCTGCTGAGCAGGTTCAAACTAAGGGCTCAAATTTCGATTTCAATCCCCATTTCGGTGAGTGGCCCAAACGAAATTTCGACCGAATTTTAAGTCGAAATTCGACCAAAATTCCAGTCATTTCGCTCAGTTTTTGAATAGGGGAACCCAAATTTTGATTGACATCGGCCATCTCGGTCAGATTTCGATCACCCACCGAAATCGAAATTCGGTCGAATTTCATCGAAATTTGATCACATGGTTCAAACTGCCCATGATTCTATCGATCATCGTTTTAGTGACTTTGTTGCTCGATTGAGAGAGATCATGCACCCAACTGTTGAATTTTCTCGTGTTTCTACAGGCCAGTAAGATGTTGATGCTTTTGCCTCCACCAGTACTTTAGGTATTACTCATGCATTTGTTAGTCACACTCAACCAGATCCTTCAGAATGGATCATGAACTCTGGAACTTCACATCATCTATGTGAAAATCGCTCATAGTTTGGTTCTTATAGCCCTGTATAACTTAGTAGATCAGTGGTAATTGGTGGCAGGACACATTCTCCCATTACCGGTCAGGGGGAGGTCCGGTTGACTCCTTCCATGTGCATACAGAATGTTCTTCATGCACCAGAATTCTCAATGAATTTGTTGTTTATCCGTCACATTAACAAAAAAATTACACTATTACGTCTGTTGAGATATTTGTATCTTATTATATCTGTTTCCTATTTCTATATCTTTCATGTACCTCTATGTAATTTACCCAGGGCTTTTCTCCTATATAAGAGAGCCCTATGGTCTCTATGATAAACACACAATTCTATTTTCCAACATGGTATCGAAGCGATGGCCTTAGACTGGAGTTCTCATATCTCCAAAACCCTAACCCTATCCCCCCCCCCCGGCAACCACCTATCGCCCCTTGTGGGTCACCTCTGGCGGCTAACGTGGTCGCTCCAGGCCGTCGCCGCTTCAAGCCACCACAGGTGCAGGCTCCAAGTTGTTGCCCCACCTCTTGTAGGCCGCCAAACCTATTGAGGAACCCCCCCCAAGCCGTCGCCCGACTGCCACACACAAGTTGTCGTGTCGCTTGACAGTCATCGCTAGGTTGTCGTGCTTCAAATAGCAGCTTGAAATGATCTGACTTCAATCGGAATCTGTGATTTCAAATATATAAATCACATTTTTCGGCTTGAGCATACAACAGAGATTGAAGATGATGGTTGTATGAGTCTACACGTACAACCACTCCTACATATGATTGTGTAGACTCACTCAGAATAGTCTACTCTCCAGACTTGTCCCGGATTTTCGGGTATTTTTTTATCATGTCAGAGAGCAATGGTGATGTATTTTCATTGTCCATTGCCTTCAAGGGCCCGGCTCCAATCGTCAAGATGGATGGGACCAACTACGAGTTGTGGTCCATGCAGTTTCGTACCCTTATGCAGTGTTATAACAAGGAGCACATTTTGACTGATTCAGAGCCAACGGACAAGACTGGGGCTAATTCTTCTTGGAAACAAGATGATGCTTATGCACGTATTTGGCTCTCTGGGACGCTCACCACGGAGATTGCCAACAACATTGTCAATCAGCCCACAGCCAAGGCTATGTAGCACATCCTGGCTGACACATATGGGCAAGCCAAGAATGAAAGCAAGATCCTCAAGTTGCAGTATGATATATTCTCGACCAAGCAGAATGGCCGGCCTCTTCATGCCCACTTCTCGCATCTTCGAGGCATGTTTGAGCAATTTCATAACTTTATGCCCATTACTAAGAATTGAGCAACAGCAGGCATACCGAAATGCCACTATGATAGGAGTCTTTCTGCCATCTCTTGACTCTGAGTACGATGCAGCATGTACTCAATTACTTACTAGAGAGACGATACCACCAATGGAGGAGGTTTACAAGAGGCTGAGCAAAATCACTACTTCATCTACTACCATGACTCGAACTCCCTCCGCGATGGCAGCTTCTCGCGGCAGAGGGGGTACTTTACATTTTTTTTGTGGGTGAGGATCCCGTGGTCAAGGAGGAGGACGTCAGAGTGGCTTATGCTCACATTGCCACCGTCCAGGTCATTCGGAGGAGACATGCTATCTGAAGCATGGGTATCCTACGTCTACCCATGTAGCTAAGCAGACAGAGACTACTCTAACTCCCGCTCATGATGTTAGGCTCGACGATATTGTCTCTAGATTGAGAGAGATGATGACTACACCACCCACCCCAGTTGCAGGACCTTCAGATGTTGCAACTGCTGCCACAACGTCTACGAGTTCGCCAGGTATTGCTTACGCACTTATTAGTTGTAGCAGTTCAGATTTGACTGATTGGATCATGGACTCCAACGTGCATCGTTATATGTGTGGAGATCGAGCATAATTTAGTTCTTACAGATCTATCTCTCCTATTACATCAGTGGTGATTGCAAATGGGGTTCATTTACCAATTGTTGGTCAGGGGAGATTGTCCTAGCACCTTCGATGCGCCTGCATAATATCTTACATGCTCCAGCATTTCAGATGAATCTTTTGTATATTATTCATATTACAAAAGATTTACATTGGTGTGCCATATTTGACCCATCTTCTCTTGTATTTTAGGACATACTCATGGGTTGTAGGTAGAGAGGACTTTACATATTGGTCCAGCCTCCTTCTGTTGGTGTCGCTACTATTCCTATTGGGTCGGTCTCTCCGTTCATGTAGCACCTTCGCTTTGGGCATCTTCCTCTGCAGAAGCCATGTCATATCCTTCCTCGGATATCTACTTGTACTATACTACCCTAGAGTATGAGGCATGCCAGCTTGGGAAGCATCATCGTTCCTCCTTTCCAAGTAGCCAGAGTCTTCACAGTAGTCAGTCGTTTGAGTTGTTTTATTTTGATATTTGGGGTCTTAATCGTGTTCTCGATCATCAGGGGCATCGATTCTATATAATCATTGTAGATGATTTTTCAAGGCTTTTGGGGATTTTCTTATTAAAGAATAAGTTTGATGTTGGTTTTGCAATGAAACTTTCTGCTCACCCCCGCTGTCCACGATGCTGATAGCTGGCTGCGACGCAGCATCTTCCGAACCACCTGCACCTCAGGAGGACGACGTTGTTCACTGATCATTGACGGAGGAAGCGTTGAGAACTTTGTTTCCCAAGAAATGATAGATAAGTTGGGTCTACCAACGTAACCACTCGAGAAACCGTACAGCGTGGCATGGTTTCGAGGTGGTACCCAAATCCCGATCCACCGTCAAAGCCTCGTTAGCTTCTCCATTGGTCCCACATATAAGGACGAGGTGTGGTGTCATGTAGCCCCTATGGATGTCTGTCACATACTTTTAGGGAGACCGTGGCAATTCGATCGAGACACCGAACACCGAGGAAAACTGAACACGTACACCTTTCTCATAGACAAGGTTCGTGTAACCCTCAGACCGCAACGTGAAGCCCTTAGCCCTCGCCAAGTGGCTACACTTCGAGCTGAGACCAACCAAACGGGTAACAAAACCCCACCTGCAAAGACTGCGACCACGGGCTCTGTATTGTTGATAGAAGCCCAAACATTCCAACGTGAAATTCAAGAGAGCTCCACCATCTATGCATTAGTGGGACGTGAAGTGGACAACCAAGAGACAACTCCACCTGAAGTCCCGCCTGAGATAAAAGCCCATCATCCAAGAATTCGCTGACATCATGCCTGAAGAGTTGCCTGAAGGACTACCTCCGTTGCGAGACATTCAACATCACATCGACCAAGTCCCTGGAGCCAGCCTCCCTCACTTACCCCATTACCGAATGAGCCCAAGCGAGCATGAGGAGATGAACCGGCAGGTTACTGATCTGCTGCGACGTGGGTATGTTCGAGAAAGTATGAGCCCCGTGGCGGTTCCTGCTCTGCTTACCCCGAAGAAAGATGGCACATGGAGAATGTGCGTGGACAGTCGTGCTATCAACAAAATAACGATCAAATATCGTTTTCCCATTCCACGCCTCGACGATATGCTTGATATGTTATCAGGTGCCAAATTGTTCTCCAAAATGGATCTCCGCAGCGGCTACCACCAGATTCGCTTGCGACCTGGAGACGAATGGAAGACAGCTTTCAAAACCAAAGAGGGCCTGTATGAATGGACAGTCATGCCCTTCGGCTTGTCGAATGCCCCAAGCACCTTCATGCGAACTATGAATCATGTATTGCGGCCCTTCATTGGCAAGTTTGTGGTCGTGTACTTCGATGATATCCTGATTTACAGTTTGACCAAAGAAGACACCACCTATCTCACTTGCGACAAGTCCTGGAAACCCTGAGAGACCAAAAACTGTATGTCCACCTCAAGAAATGCTCCTTCATGTCTGACACGGTCCTCTTCCTAGGATACATTGTCACTGCGGATGGACTTAAAGTTGACCCCTCAAAGATTCAGGCCATTCAGAGCTGGCCCGTACCCAAAACCCTCACTGAAATTCGCAGCTTTCTGGGGCTAGCTTCTTTCTACCGACGTTTCATTCGGAACTTTAGCACTTGTGCAGCACCGTTGGTAGATTGCACGCGTAAAGGCGCACCCGCCTGGACTCTTGAAGCAGAAACGAGCTTTCAAAATCTCAAACATCAATTGATGCATGCTCCTGTTCTGGCACTCCCCGACTTCACCAAGATTTTCGTAGTCGATTGCGATGCCTCACATGTCGGGATTGGCGCTGTCCTCAGTCAAGAAGGACGACATGTCGCCTTCTACAGCGAGAAATTGAACGATGCCAGATCACGGTATTCCACTTATGATGTTGAATTTTATGCCGTGGTCCCAAGCTCTCAAGCATTGGAGACATTAACTGATCCAGCGTGAATTTATCCTTAACTCTGATCATGAAGCCCTGAGATATTTGAACTCCCAGAAAACTCTTAACAAGCGTCATGCCAAATGGGTTAATTTCCTCCAAGAATACACCTTCCATCTCAAACACAAAGCCGGAACCCTGAACCGTGTGGCCGATGCTTTGAGTCGGCGAGCACATGCCCTGACCACGATGACCGTCAGTACGACAGGATTTGAAACTCTCAAGGACCTCTACCCCACTGATCCTGATTTCGGTCAAATTCATGCCGACTGTGTTGGTACTGGGAAGGACCCAACAGCTACTTTTGTTCTTCATGAGGGTTTCCTATTCAAAGGCCACCAACTATGCATCCCGGCCACGTCCTTTCGAGAGAACTTAATTTCAGAACTACACAATGGAGGTTTAGCTGGACATTTTGGACGAGACAAAACCTTGACCCTTCTTCAAGAACGCTTTTATTGGCCGCAGTTGCGAAAGGATGTGACAAAGTTCGTACAGAAATGCCAAACATGTCAAAGATTCAAAGGCCACCGGCAGAACACTGGACTATACACACCCCTACCCATTCTTCTGCGACCCTGGGAAGACATCACCATGGATTTTGTGCTAGGGTTACCCCTCACTGTGCG
Source organism: Ottelia alismoides (assembly GCA_037367405.1). Taxonomy (NCBI): domain Eukaryota; kingdom Viridiplantae; phylum Streptophyta; class Magnoliopsida; order Alismatales; family Hydrocharitaceae; genus Ottelia; species Ottelia alismoides. Next base: position 54,866 of record JAZKJV010001460.1, on the reverse strand, counting down.
AAAAGTTGACTCTATTTTTGTGGTTGTGGATCGATTTTCTAAAATGGCACATTTCATTGCATGTAGGAAAACCTCAGATGCATCTCATGTCGCTGATTTGTTTTTTCGTGATGTCGTCCGTTTGCATGGTGTTCCTCGTTCTTTTACTTCAGACCGTGATACCCGGTTTTTGAGTCACTTTTGGCGCACGCTTTGGTCTCGTCTTGGTACTCGTCTGCAATATAGCACCGCTTATCATCCACAAACAGATGGGCAAACTGAAGTAGTTAACAGATCATTAGGAAATTTATTGCGATGTCTGGCAGGGGACTCTCCGTCCAAATGGGATCAAATTCTTCCCCAAGCTGAATTCGCCTATAACAGTTCCACTAATAGGTCCACCGGAAAATCGCCCTTTGAGAGTGTGTACGGCTTCCCACTTCCCCAATTTCTTGACCTAAAACCCACAACCATGCAAGGGAGAAGTAGTGCAGCTGCTGAGGATCTGGTCGAACACCTAACCCACCTCCATACCGAAATCCGAACCAAACTCCAATCCATGACCCAGAAATACCAAACTCAAGCCAACATACACCGAAGAGAGAGTGAGTTCAGAGTTGGAGAATTAGTGATGGTCCACCTAAAAAAAGAGAGGTTTCCTTTGAGAGTCCACCAAAAATTGAGTGAACGAAAGATTGGTCCATTTCGAGTCCTCAAGAGGATTGGACCCAATGCATATCTACTCGACATGCCGCCAGACGTTCAGACATCACCGGTCTTCAATGTATCAGATCTCTTCTTATATCATGGAGATGAACAGACCAATGACACCCCAGTAGCAGTTCCCGCCAATGATGATATGCGCCAACCGCCAGCCGCAACCGATGCTGATCAGATTGAAGATATTGCAGACATCCGAGATATGACGACTAGACGTGGTCTCTTCCGACGATATCTAGTCAAATGTAAGGGACGACCTTTTACCGATTGCAACTGGATTGACGAGGATGAACTCCAACAACTCCGCCCCGATATACTTCAGAATTTCCACGATGCCATCTCGACGGAGCGAGATTCTTTTCAGCAGGGGGGAGTTGATGCAGCATGATAGCCATTTTTATGAACATTTGTGTTATTTATTCTATTTAGCATTTGTTTTGTTTATTTGATTTTATTTCATTCCCATGTAAAAGGCTCATTATAAAAGGCCTCTTTTTATATTTTTCCTTTGATTTCTTCTTTCCCTGATTTTAGGGATTTGTTGCTTCTTTTGAGGGGGAGTAGCCTCTATAAAGGGCTCCCTTGTATTAGGTTTTTTTAAGTTGAAGTTGAACATTTTTCCCCAACCCTAATTTTCCCTCTCTCGGCTCTCTCTCTCTCCCTTCTCCCCTTCTCCCTTTCGAAACCCTCCCTCCTCCCCCGATCCCTCTTCTCTTCCCGTGCGCCCCCTTCCAAAGCCCGACCTCTGCCGCCGCCCCCTCTCCTCTTCCTCGCGCGCCGCCTCGCCAACGCCCCCTCTCCTCTTCCTCGCGCACCGCCTCGCCAACGCCCCCTCCCCTCTTCCTCGCGCGCCGCCTCGCCAACGCCCCCTCCCTCTTGCCTCTCGCGCGCCGCCCCGCCATCGCCCTCTCCCCTCCAGCTTCTCGCCACGCCGCTTCTTCCCTACTTCCACGCCACCTCGCCCAGCGCCACCCCTCCCCGTCCGCGCTCGCCTCCTCCCTCGCCGCCCCCTTCTCCCTGCCTCCAGATTTCCCCGACATCCCTGAGCCTCGACACCACTCCCTCCTTCCGCCTTCGCCCTACTGTCACTCCCAGAGTCCTGCCAAACGATACGACGCCGTTGTGCTGCCACTCAACACTGTCCGCGAGGTAGCAGCCGCCCTGTGCCGCGGCAAGCATCAAAACACCGAAATCTTTGGCCGATCAGATCTGAAGCGTGCATATTCCCTTTGCCGGTTGTGGTAAGAGTGTCAACTCCACCGTTTAAATTCCACCATATCAAATTAGTTTGTGGATTGTTATATTGCCGTTTAATTTGGTGATTACTTGAGATTCTAAACCTGCAACATCGCTATTAGTTTCCGTTAGTCATTTAGCTACTTGATTGGCCGACGTTTGTGGAAGATTCGGTGTTATATTTCGATTACCACGTCCATTATTGTTGCTTATTTTGGCTTATCGTTACTCATTTATCACTTTCGTCATTTTGCTTCATTAGTTACATTGCTTAGATCGTCATATAGGTTATTGCACACTTAGGTTGCATCACCTTAAGGAAGCCGCATCGTAACTGTACCACTTATCCCTTAGTTGCGCATGTTTCCTTGGATCATCTTTCTGAAGAGTACAGGAGGTTTGTAGTGGGACTCTCTGTTGTCGTTATCCTACGAACATACCAGGAGGTAGTACAGGACAGTATATGGTGACTTGTCATCGAGGAAGAGATGCAGTTTTGCAGTCTCGTAGAATTTAGAGCATTGTTTCTACTCCACCAGATGCCTCTGTTGTGGGGTGCAAATGGATCGTCATGGTGAAGCAATGGGCAAAAGGCAATATAGATCGCTACAAGGCAAGGCTTGTTGCGCGAGGGTTCACCCAAACATATGGGATGGACTACAAGGATACCTTCTCATCGGTGGCTAGACATTTGACATTGTGCATTCTTCTATCAGTTGTTGTTACTCGAGACTGACATCTTTACCAACTTAATGTAAAGGATACGTTTTTATATGGTGATCTACAAGAGGAGGTATACATGCAGAAGCCACCAGCTTTTGTTGTTGAGAGGGGGTCTCAAAAGGTGTGCATGCTCCACAAGGCAATTTATGACCTGAAGAAGAATCTGCGAACTTGGTATCATAAGCTCTCAGAATTGATAAAGCACCAGGGGTTTGTGTGGTCCATTGCGTATCATTCACTTTTTATTCAGAGGACACAAAGAGGTACAGTTGCCATTCTGGTGTACGTAGATATTATTGTCACGGCTGATGATGAGCAGGGTATTCAAGCTTCTAAGGAGTTTCTAGGTCAGCACTTTGTGACTAAGGATCTTGGCAGTGTACCTACTTCCTTGGGTTAGAGTTCGCCAAGAACCAGCGTGGTCTTGCGATGATCCAGAGGAAGTTTGTGATTGATCTTCTTCTTCAGACAGGTATGACAGGATGCAAGCCTGCTACTACCCCTATAGATAAAAGCATGAGAATATATGATGATGACATTGAGGAGGTAAATAAGAGGAGATACATGGAGTTTGTTGGGAAGCTCCTCTATGCTACTATCACCAGGCCAGAAATATCCTTTGTTGTGAGCATGGTGAGCCAATTCATAGAACAACCCAGGAAGGTATATATGGATGTTGTCTATATGATTTTGAGATATTTGAAGACTTCACCAGGTATTGGTCGTATATTCAGTATAGGTAAATCTCTTGAGGTGGCAACTTATGCATATGCA
>JAZKJV010001460.1:0-51334 GCA_037367405.1 Ottelia alismoides | reverse complement strand
TGTGTTGTTCCAAGCAGAGCATGATAGACATATGCTCCAGCTTGAGGGGAGTGTTGAGATATTTGTATCTCGTTGTATATGTTTCCTATTTCTATATCTTTCATGTACCTCTATGTAATTTACCCAAGATTTTTCTTCTATATAAGAGAGTCCTAGATCTCTCTGATAAACACGCAATTCTGTTTTCCAATAATGTCAAATTTGACTGTGTTTCCCTTAGTTTCCAAGATATACTCACGAGCAAGGTGATTAGATGTGATTGTGAGCACGGAGGGATTTACAGGTTCATCTTGTCACTTTATGTTGGAGCTAGCTGAATCAATTTTTCCATATACTTGGTGTTTCTGATTTGGTCATCTTCGGTTGCAGAAGATCTGTCGTCCCATCCTTGGCATTTCTATCAAGTGCACATTTCAATGTGAACCATGTCAACTTGAAAAGCATCACTGATCAAGCTTTCCAAGTCATCAAGGTTGTAGTAGTCGAGTCCTTTTAAGATTATTCATTTCTTATATGTGGGGTCCGAGTCGTGTCCACGATCATCAGGGACACGTATATTATTAGATTGTTGTGGATGACTTTTCCATATTGACAAGGATTTTTTTTGTTAACAAATAAGTCTGATGCTAATACTATGATCCAGAATTTTATGATTGAAATGAAGAATCTTTTCTCTCCTATTAAATACATACGTTTTGATAATGTTCTAGAGTTTTGTACTATTCAACTATCCCAATTCTTTAGCTCATGCAGCATTATCCATCAAATGTGCCATTATACTTCTCAGTAGAATGGTGTTGTTAAATGCAAACACCCTTACTTTATGGACATCGCCAAGACTTCTCGTACAGAGTCGGGCTCCTCATTCTTTCTGTAGTGATGATGTGATGACAACATGTTACCTAATCAATCGAATGCCCTCTACCATTCTAGGTGAAAAAGCACCCTTCTCTCTTGATTTTCTTAAGAAGAACCTTTTTCCCTTACGCCACGGATCTTTGATTGTGTGATATTTGTCCACCTTGTACATCCAGGTCGTGACAAGCTCACTCCTGGAGTTGTTAAATATATGTTTGTTGGGTACTCTCGTAACCAAAAGGGTTATAGGTGTTCAATGCTGATGTTATTTTCTTTGAACCCATCACGTACTATACATAGGTGCAGGTTAAGTCCCTCCGAGTCTGGGGATGATGTTGTTTTCCACCTCCTCCTACACATATACCTGAGCCTTTTCACCATACTCCAATGACTTCCCCTACATCAAGCACGTCTCGTGTAAATTCTGTAAATTCGGTTTCAACTGATGGTACTGGTGGTGTGAATGGTGAACAGGAACATTTACAAGATGAGCAGGAAGATATGCATGAACATAGGAACCACCACAGGAGAATGATATGAGGCAGCATATCACCTTGCATAAAGGCAAACTTACCTGCACGAGATACCCTTTCGTTGGACATGTGTCTCTGGCACGGTTTTCTACAGATTTCATGAAGTTTGTTGTGGGATTATCTACCATTCAAATCCCATTCACATACCAGAAAGCTCTCAAGGAGAGCCAATGACGACTTGCTATGGAGGAGGAGATGGTCGCATTATAGTCATGTGGCACGTGGAGCATTGTTACAGCTCCTATAGGAGTGTCTGTCTGTTGTGGGATGCAAGTGGGTGTTCACAGTGAAGCATCGAGCAAATGACTACATAAATCGCTACAAGGCAAGGCTTGCGGCTCATAGATTCACCCAAACATATGAGGTGGACTATCAAGATATTTTCGCTTCATTGGCTCGATATTCTACATTATTGATATGTCTCTCTAATGCAGTGACATAGGAATGGCCCGTATATCAGCTTGATTTGACGAATGTGTATCTCTATAGTGACCTACAAGAGAAAGTCTACATGTAGTAGCCACCTGCGTTCGCTGCAGCAGAGGAGAGTCAGAAGGTTTGCAGACTTCATAAGGCTATATATGGCCTTATGCAGAGTCCAAGAGCAAGGTTTCAGAAGTTCTCGGACTAAATAAAGCAGCAAATCATTTATTATTTGTTCAAAGGTCTCAGAGAGGTACAGTTGATATTGATTTATGTTGATGATATCATTATTACAGGGGATGATGTGCAGAGCATTCAAGCAGCTAAGATCAAGGTTGCATAAATCGGCAGTCGTTAGTCGATCGACGAGGTCACTGACTAAGGATTAATCGACAGTCGGACGACTAATCAGATTTGGTCGAGCATTATTCAGTTTTGATTTTTTTTAAATATATAAATTATTTTTATACGTATATTCTTATATATTTACATAGATTTGTACGTTTTATATACTACCATAATGAAACAAAAGAAGTAATTGACTTAACATTAAACATATTAGAATAAGTTTGCTTTGCAAAAACAAAAAATAAAAAATAAAAAAGTTCTATGTAAAAGTCGGCCAAGTAGTCGGCCCGATTAGTCGGGTTGATCAACTAATGGCCGATTAGGCCTAGTCGAGCCCGCTACCCCCCGACTCGACTAGTCAAACCGACTACTCGGCCTAGTCGGTCGACTTTTACAACAGTGGCCAAGGTTTTCCTTGGTCAGCAGTTTGTAACCAAGGTCCTTGGCAGTCTATCTTACTTCCTTGGACTGGAGTTTGCCAGAAAACACTGAGGTCTTGTGATGATCCAGAGGAAGTACATTACACATCTTCTCTCCAAGACGGACATGGCAGATTGCAGGAATGCCACCACTCCTATGAACCCGAGCACGAAGCTCTATAACGAAGACATTGAGGAGGTAGACAAGAGGTACATGGAGATGGAGCTTGTTGGGAAGCTCCTATACGTGACCATCACCAAGCCAATTACATCCTTTGCATTGAGCCAAGTGAGTTAGCTCATAGAGCAACCTAAACAGGTACATATGGATGTAATCCATATTTTTCTGAAAACATATGAGTGTCTCATGGTCTTTTATTTAGCATAAGCATTTCCCTTATTGTTACACAGCTTGCATAAATGGAGATTATGCAGGATGCCCAAGAACATGAAATCTACCTATGGCTTTGTAGTGTTCATCGGGAGCTCCTTGATGTCATGAAAGAGCAAGAGGCGGATGGTGGTCATCAACTCTAGTGCAGAATCAGAGCACATAGCCATGGCACAGGGGAGTACAGAGTTGATGTAGGTCAGATCCGTTTTGACTGACCTAGCTATTGAGGTGCCTATTTCCATGCATCTCCAATGCAGCAACTAGGTTGATCTTTCATTGCCAACAACCTAGCCTTCCATGAGAGGACCAAGCATATCAAGGTAGACTATTACTATACACGATATATGATCCAGAAGGATTTCATTTCTACCTCTCATGTCAGCTCAGACGAACAGATAGCAGACATGTTCACCAAGGCTCTAGCTAGAGGGTCATTCTAAAGATGTTCCAAGTAGAGCTCGATTGATATCTACACTCCAACTTGAAGGGGAATATTCAAATACTATTAATCTTTTATCCTTTTTATGTATCATCTTTTCTTTCCGTCTATACTATGTAATTTGCCCAACAGGTTTCTCCTCTATATAAGAGAACCTTCGGGCCTAATGAATAAACAACTCATTGCATTCTCTAATCTCCTTCAACACTTGTGATAGTGATGCAACATTTTATACACCACCAAAGTCGAGTGATCTTGCATGGCAAACTCGAATGCAAACATTCTTGTATGTAGACTTAACAAGAAGATATTCAAGGAGGAATCTTTATGTTTAAGGAACACCTTGCGCATCGAAGAGGAAATATTTACTCGTGTCCAAAACTTAACGAAGAGACAAAGAAGCATATGTATGCATACTTGGACGAGCTGTTGAGGAAGAAGAGTCAAATAGCAAAGGAAATTGAGGATATCACAGAAGAAATGAACATTATTGGAGATGCTAGATCACAAAGAATTGATAAACGGCATCAAATGTATGAATTGGTTGGTGAGGACATGGGAATGCGTCATATGACAATCAAGGATGCATTCTCCTAAGATCATAGAAAGAGTCATCTCTTACATATTCGACTGGGTATACATGACATCCATTCCATTTTATGCATTAGAGATCAAACCTTTTCATAAGACGTTGGAGGCAGTTGGGAAATATGGTTATGGCCTTAAATCGCCAATAAGGTATGAGATAAGCGATTCATATCTGAAAAAGGCAACGATCTCGCATGAATTGAGTTGCCACCGAGAAATGTGGAAAACGACATGATGCTCCATAATGACTAATGCATGGATCGACATTCGCAAAAGAAGCATTATGAATTTTTGTGTCAATTGTTATGTTGTTTCTTCTTATTTGAAATTTTTGGACCCATATAATAAAACACATACTGCAGAGTACATCTTCCAATTGTTTGACCAAGGTATCAAAGAAGTTAGGATGGAATATGGTGTACAGGTTGTGGTTGATAATGCTTCCTCCAATATAGCAGCCGGAAGATTGTTGCAAAAAAATATCCATAGATATGGTGGACATCCTATGCTGCGCATTTAGTAGATTTTGCATTGGAGGAAATTGGCAAAGAATCTATGGATGCGAAGACACTTACCGTTTTCCTATATCGTCACACAAAGACTGAGCATGATACGAAAGTTTACTAAGAAGAGAAACATTGCTAGACCTGGACAAACTAGGTTTGCAATGACATTTCTTACCTTAGAAAACATCTTGAAGAAAAGGTAATTTGAGATTGATGTTCTGATCAGAAGAATGGATAGGTTTGAAATGGTTAAGGACTCGTGACTCGTGGGAGGGTCAAAGTTAATGGAGTAAAAATTGCAGAGGGCTACTTTTATTTTGTGTCTATTATATATAAATATATAAATAATATATGTATATATATATATATTCCTTGTCGAGCCCCTTATTGAGTTATCGAGCTAAGCGAGGCTCGGCTCGGGCTCGGCTCGTTAAGCTATCGAGCCCAAAATTCTGGCTCGAGCTCGGCTCGTTAAGCTATCGAGCCCAAAATTCTGGCTCGGGCTCGGCTCGTTAAGCTATCGAGCCAAAAATTCTGGCTCGGGCTCGGCTCAATAGCTTAATGAGCCGGGCTCACGAGCCCTTATCGAGCCAAGCCCGAGCCTGGCTCATCGATCCGTGACTCAATAGCCAACCCTACTTGAGGGGTTTGTTAGAGTTAGTGTTAGTTATATTTTACTTGAATTATGTAACACATCGAGGTCATTCATGTACTTTTCTCTTTTTTATTCTCCAAGGTTTTCTGCCTGTAAGAGATCCTAGACTCATGTAATAAGACAACGATTCATTCGCTTCTCCACAACAGGGATTACTAACCTACATGGCTTCTTGGGCTTAGGCCCAATCGAGCTCCTTGACAACAACTCAAAATGCTTAAACCCAAGTTTATCTCGTAGTACCCACTACTTATATCTCACTTTCATACTTTGTGATTATTGACATTGGGAAGATGTTTGCAGTGTTACACCTAGAGTCCTACACATCGGTCTCTAAATCTCCCTCCTTCCTACAATTGAATTAGGCAACCAAGTCTCCATGGTGTACTACAAGATGCCCAAACCCCTACCCCCAAGCAAAAGCAAATCACAAGCCTCAACAACACCCTCTCCTACCCTATCCTGACAATAGTTGCCTTCGTCTAAGGATGGATCTACACCCACCCTTCCATGCATTCGCACCTCCGCCCACCCATTTCCCTCCCTTGCATCGACATAGTGACCATCATGATTCCCTAAAATATCTTTTTAAGCAAATGCCATGCTTCGTAAAGATGTATCTTTCATCATGTAACTGTCATATAAAACTCCTTTAAAAAGGAGGTAATTTTGAGGTTGAAGACATAAAATGAATGGTATGAATTTTTTAGTCATCAAAGTTCAGAAAGTCGATATACGGTATTCGTTAGGTCAAGCAGTCCGGAGCGAGTAAGCGGATATGCAGAAGTATATACAGATTATGCAGTTTGCATTCTTTAAAGTAAAAATATTAATGAAATATATTTTATTATAATTTCATATTACAAAAAAAACTACATGTTTCCATTAGATTTCCACGCATACTTTTAAAAATCAAAAAATGGACCACAAAATATAGAAACATAATATGGTTTTTATCAGCATAATATTATCAACATAATATGGTAACAACATGGTAGTTAATAGCTCTCATTAGACAATTATAATTCTTGATGGAATAATGGTAAGCAAAGATAAAAAAATCCAATCATACAAAGAAGCCTGCTAGTATGAGCCACAAAATAGGATATTAAATTAGGGGCACCAGTTCATGAAAAGAAATGGGGCATACAAAAACTAATATAATTAAAAATCAACAAAAAGAGAGCTCATTATCAAACTCATTTTACATTGATGTATAGCAAATTAAGGTAATAGCAAATTTATTGCAACACAGTAATTCTAGTTGCATGGTAATTTTATTTTTTTCTAACAGAACAGAAATCAAATCACTGAAATTAATTTTAAGAATCCAATTTAATTTAATTCAATTCAATTTAACAAAATAAATCTAATTCATTTTATGTGTGTGATAGAGTTAGGGTTTAGGGTTTATATATCGAAACACATTCTAAAATAATTTTTTATCAAAAAAACAAGAAGCCAAAATGGTACCTGGAATGCTTACAATTGAAATGGCAAGGTGATCCGAGCGGAAAAAGCACCAAGCAAACAGCGAGTCGGAGGAGTCACTACGAAGGATGGGCCAAGAGGCAAAGGAGTCGTAGAGGAGGAGGTGTTGCGGAAGAGGAGGTATCGCGATAGAGGACTCACGACAGAGGTGGAGGCCCTGCAAAGTCAAAGGCACTGCGAAGGCGAAGGCAATGCAATGAAGGAATCGCAACGAAGGAATCGCAACGGACGCAGAGTTGCTACAAAGGTGGTGTAGTACGTAGCCAATGAAGAAGCAGCGAAGAGGCGGCTAGGAGTCGGGGAACAAGGATTTTGAAGCTCTGAAGGTTTCAAAATCAGGGAAATGGCAAGGCTCGAAAGGTTTTTCGCCTGGAGTGGGGTTCGATTGGATAATCGGATCCTTATCCAAATATCATAATTGGTCAAACCCCATATGGACCTAATATGTGGCAGCATATGCGGTTTGTGCGGCCCGTATAGGCGTTTGGGCCGCATATAACCGCATATGTCATATGTCGTTCGGAGGGGTGACAGCATACACATACACGGTCGCATGGATTGCATTTCCAAACCTTGATGGTCATTGGTTTTTTATATCTTTCCTATCTTTTACCATCAAATCCCATCCTCAAATCCACTTCTTCTCATCCCACGTAATCTTGGCATGCACTACTCTCTGCATCACATGTATTCCAGTGCATTCACATCCAAAATCCACTGCAAATGAAGCATTTTCACTCTTAACCTTGCTCACTTTGTCAACCCATGCTCTTTTGCCCTTGTCATAAAGGCATTGACGTCAACATAGAATGATTTTCATTAATAGACTAGACTAATACTTTAGTTGTGCTAAAAAAGGCATCCCTTGCATCAAAACCACATACAACAAACAGTATGTCAGTCACCTCCCTTATCATATTTTTTTGAAGTCAGAAAAAGGGGAAACGCTAAGGTATCCACCTCGGATATATTAAAGTGTAAAATAAAGGAAACTTACAGTGGTCAAGACTAACAAAACGTTTTGGCATGAAAAATTACATTTTCCACATAGAAAAGCCCCGACACAAAAATTACAACATTTATGGCATGTCATATAGCCCAAACAACATCTAACGAGTAGAGCAGCTCCACATTAGGGAAATGTTTGTTCATAAAGAGGGTATCCCAAAATTCGGATCAATGATTTCAGATAGAATTTTCCAATGTCAGAGCCAAAGATCGCATAATTCATCATAAAATGATTTTTTTCGAAGTAATGGAGAGCTGATGCAGTGTGGAACAATAAATTGGGGGGGGTCATCTGTCAATTTTTTTGTTATTAATTTTAAATTGGGATTTTATTGTCCATTCATTAAATTAGGATCAATAAATTAATTAGAGTAGGTTAATTTTTTTTCATTGAGTCCGTTGAAATTTTATCTCTATTTTAAATAATGAGAATGCATGTAATCTTGAATTAATTAGTTAGCTAGCTAGATCAATTAGTTTGTTGGTTGCAGATATTTAGAGTCCATTTAAAGTATTTTAAGATTTTATTTTTATCTTCTTTCTATTTCTAGACATGCCCCTCCTATATAAAGGGGATGGTAATCCGTTATTTTAGATAATTGAAGTTGAATTAAAATTGGAGTTTCACCAAATTAGCTATTACCCCTCTCTCCTCCCTCACATAATCTTCATGTTTCTCCTCCCAAATCCCTAGCAACCGACGAGTCTTCTCTTCTTCCACCCTCCAATTTCTTCCACCAAAAATATTTCCACCATAGAATTCTCGATTGGTATTAGATTGTTGGAGTATTTGGTAGTGCGCCTATTGAGTTGTAGCAGGGTAAATGGATCCTGGAGAAGATACATTTACCCCATCCTGTGTTTAGTCCCATACCGCCCAATGGTGGGACTTGGAGGCTCTGGGAAGGCTATATAAGGAGCCCCAGACCTCCTGTACTCATTGAGAAAATCAATAGAGAAACACGCCCCTTAGAGGGCTTCTCCTGTGGTTTCATCCCGCTCCTCACGGAGTAGGGTTCCACATAAAAATCTTTGTGTTCTTCGTGATTATTCTTCTTTATTATGTTATTCCGCTTCCGCTTTCTATTTTAGAACATGATATCAGAGCAGATTCGATTCTCGAAAAGTTTTTCATGTTCTTATTCTTTTTTGAGATTTGATTGTAATGTTATTATCGAAGATTTCTATTTCATTTATGAGAGATCTCGCCACAGAAATTCTAGGGTTCTATGAATCCCTAGTCTCAGGACATGTCGCAGCAGCATCTCATCTCCAGGCTTAAGGCGGGACAACACATCCGCGCACGATCTCCAGGATCCAACACCTCCGCGCAAGATCTCCAGGCATCTACAGGCCCAAGGGGCAGTCCTACGATCAGATGTCCTCCAGGAGATCCGCAGTAAGCTGTCCCAGTCGATGGGTTCCCAAACTGGGAACCTTAGAGTCGGCGGCGTGAGCCCTAGTGCTCAAGCGGCGAGCTTCCATGCACGCAGCCTCACGCGTGCACTTTGCGCAGATGGAGCAAGAGATCCTCCAAGGGCGAGTTCCTGCCGACCTCCATCCTTCAGGCGCAACGCGCCCGAGCAACACGCGCGCCACAACAGATTTCCAGTCGAAGAACCCTCTCAGGCAGCGCACCTTTTCGAAATCCTCCAGGCGATCTCAACCTCCCCAGGGGAGAAACCCTCTAGAGGCGCATCTGTGCACCTCGAGCGCGAAGCATCCCTCTCTCCCATTCCAGGCGCGCTCCTCCTCCCAAGGGCGGCGCACCCTCTCGCGCTCCTACGCGCCTCCAGCGGGGGTTCCTCGCTCTGGAGCGTCCCCAAGCAACAGTTCCTCGCGCGAGGTGGCGCTCCCTCGCTCCCTAAGCAAAGGCGGCGGATGAAGACCTCCTTCGGGCGTGACTCTTCCCTTGCCAGGAACCAGGCGGCTGCAGCCGCACACAGGCGGCGTTTCGTGAGAATGGGTTCCCGTTGGGAACCCTAATATGAGCCCGATAAGGGCCCTGGCGGTTACATAAAAAGTGGGGGAGCAATGAATAAAAAAAAGGAGAAGAAGGGCTTGTTTTATTAAAAAAAAAGAGAGGGAGTGGCCCGTTATAAAAAAAACAAAGGGAGTGCGGGGCTTATTGATGTATAGGCTCAAGTGGGTCGAAGGTTTTAAAAAAAAGGGGGGGTCAATTCTTTTACAGCCCAATTGGGCCTTCTGTTGTTAAAAAAAAGGCGCGTACACGTGAAAAAAAAAGCCGTACGCAAATTTAAAAAAAATCAAAAGCCATGAAAAAAAAGAGACAAACGGCTTATTAAAAAAAAGGAAAATGAAAAGCCAGAAAAAAAAAATGTTGCAACGGCTTTAAAAAAAAGAATGACGGCTTAAAAAAAATGAAAAGCCGCAAATTTGATGTTTGTTTTTCCCCTTTATGCGCAGTTGTTCAGACTCGACGATTGTCTTCCGAGTCCAGTTTTAGACACGCACGAGTGTGCGGTCATTGTCAGATGAGCATAAGTTGCCATCGTTGTCAGAGGTCCCCATCATTCTTTTAGTTGTCAGGCCAGAGTTTTCATGTGAGCCACAGGGACTCCAGAGTAGAGGACCATTCCCTTGAGGGCAAGGGTTTTCATGTGGTATCATAGGTACACCAGAGCAGTGCACCATTCTCTGAGCCAGATGGGAGAGACCCAGTTCTCCGACGAGGAGACTTCAGGCGCAAGTTCAGACTCGACGGTCAGATTCCGAGTCTTCAGTTGACTCACACTCCAGCCCGTTCGTCCTCCTCACCTGCACGGCATGAGAAGCAACGTCCTCGACTGCAGCATGTGCGCGTTGGGTTGATATTGTCCGTAGTGTCCTGTAGCGTGAGTTGAGTTTCTTTCTGTTTGTTTGTCCAAGCTGAGCATTGCATGCTCCAGCTTGAGGGGGAGTGTTGGAGTATTTGGTAGTGCGCCTATTGAGTTGTAGCAGGGTAAATGGATCCTGGAGAAGATACATTTACCCCATCCTGTGTTTAGTCCCATACCGCCCAATGGTGGGACTTGGAGGCTTTGGGAAGGCTATATAAGGAGCCCCAGACCTCCTGTACTCATTGAGAAAATCAATAGAGAAACACGCCCCTTAGAGGGCTTCTCCTGTGGTTTCATCCCGCTCCTCATGGAGTAGGGTTCCACATAAAAATCTTTGTGTTCTTCGTGATTATTCTTCTTTATTATGTTATTCCGCTTCCGCTTTCTATTTTATAACATAGATCTAAGCCCAAGAATGATCCAAGATAGATCCAAATGGAGGCAAAGAATCCATGTAGCCGACCCTATTTAATGTGGGAAAAGTCTTTGTTGTTGTTGTTGCTTCTACTTACCTACTTTTTTCCTCCGATGTTAACCAAATAGCTAGATGGTACGAGCATTTGAAAATGGCCAATGCCTAAGTGGTTTTTATCTATCCCTCCTTGACCAACTTCTTCTCTATTTACACAGTGTTCACTCCTTACTCCAACTGTTCCTATGAGCCAACGTAAAATTCCTATATGCTAAAAAACACCAAAGATGGAAACAGGTAGGTATCATATTTCTCACAATGCATTATTGCTACTTGTCAAAAGTTAGTTGCATACAACTGATTTGTTTACTATACTAGACAATAGCTATTATTATGAAAAACAATTATTTGATTGTCAACTGCCTGGTTCCTCTTGCTTATAATCTTTATAAAGATTGGACATATCAAATAGATTTTGAAAAAACAGCTAAATATTGCAAACAGATACCTGTCGAGCCTTCACACCAATTTTGTTCAGATAGGCAGCAAAAATCCTTGTACACATACATTCTCCAAAAGAAACTAAATAATCCCTTGTCCGAGGAGTCATCTCTTTCATCATTGCAATTCCTTTCAAAAGTTGCTCTAGGTCATCCAGAAATGCTTCAGGATTCCATGCAAGATATCAAATGCCATCAGAAGTCAAAAGACTTGAAGCAAAAGGCAGCATACAAAATCCATAGAGAATCACTTACAGCAAAAGTGTTTGCCATTAGTAATCCAACATATTGCCTAAGCAATTGCAAGAAGATATATTCATTTCCATTCGAGGAACTTGGTAACAAAGGAGTTGACTATAACATAAAAGTTCCGTACAATTTAAAGTAGAATATAAATAAAAGAATGGCAATAATACATAAGATTTGAATTCTGTAATCATGGCATAGAGTCCAGAATATTGAATACGATGAATACGAGACCACATATGAAGAGCTTTTGCAATTCATCCGTTTACACAAAGTTTTACATAATTAAAATGGTTTTAGTGGACTAAATCATTCAAATGTGAAAATACTGAGTATGCATTTCCCATTTGTTTCTAAATTTCAAATTAAGTCTTGGGGTTATCCGAGATTTTCAAAGAAGTTTGTTGAGGATAACATAGTAAACGAACCCTGTCATTCAAGAATACCCTCAAGAACTTCAAATTTCTATGGCCAATTGCGACATTTATTATACTTCAGTACCCACCTTGACATGACATCTGACATTATTTTTACAACAGTAATAAAATAATAAAGGAAAGGATCCCAAAAATGCCAAAAGTCTAGGAAGCAAAAGAGCATGAGCAACATCTGTTCTTATTAAAGTTCATCAAGTCCGGTATTCCCGGTGAATTAGAACAAACTTACATGAAACAATAGATCTGTCAACTCCAAGTTCGTCAGCTGTCCTGATTTTAAAAAAAAAAGCAACTTTAGCAAGAAATTGCATTGGGCATAAGCATTAATCTGATTATCATAATACCAAAATCCCCAAACATAATCCAACGAAAAGAAAAATAAAGCATTATATCCTTACTTTAAGTGCAACTCTTTTACAAAGCATAGCTCCTTGATTTCTGAAACATGCGATAAACCACAGGCAACAGCCTTCTCACCTGCCTGAACAGTCAAAATGTCATTTCAGATTCTTTAAAAAAGAAGACATCAAAAAGATAGTTTCCAACAATACAATGCTCTATTTGGATAACAGTAAATCCCACGAATCCTACTCTCTGTATCCGGGTCATAGTATTACACCATCCCACGAAATTGTTAAGTATGATAAGTGGCATTTCCCGGCAATCAGTGACCCGCTTGTTTGGGGACTTGGATAAATCAGCCCCGCAGTTTGCAGTCTGGTGTTCAACTTCGGCATATTTATGACAGGTAATTATAAAAAGAAAGGGACAAAAGGCATATGCGGATTAAAAAATAGATCCATGTTCAGGTGCTTAATTAATCTACTAAGCGAGGCGAAGGGGAGGGTACCAGTAGAAGATTGCTGGTGGTCTTGCCCATGGCCGAGAGCACGATCACGGGGCGCTCCTCGGGGAAACTGAGGATGAGATCGGCGACCTCCCTCATCCTGTCGGCCGTCGCCAGGGACGAGCCCCCGAACTTCATCACTATGCTCAGCTCCGACGCGGTCCCTCCTGCATTCCACGCCACCGCCCCGTTCTTCTCGCTCACGGCGGCTGCGCCTCTACGATCGTCGCAACGCACCCTCAGGGACGGATTCCCGTTCGGTGTCCATTTAGATGCGGCCACTCTGTTTGCCTCCGGCGTGAGGAACCTCGTTGGAATCAGGAGCCTGCGGAAGGAGAGAGCGTGAGCACAGAGGTGGCAGGTGGACGCCATCAGCTCCGGCGGCCGGCCAACCCTAGTGCTCGGGGAAGAGGACGCAGTGAGAGAGGAGAGCTTCCGTGAGCTTAATTAAACAGGTCCAGATCCGGATCAGACCGTGGACCACTCTCTCGTGGACCCCGATTTCACTTGTTTCATTACCATCACAACTATAGTGTGCAAACGTAAATTATATTCTATTAAGAACCTTATGATGGTAGAAACAGTGGCTCCCACTGAAAGAGCTGGATTCGAATCTCCCCATCCAACTCCCCTTTTTTAGTACTAAAAAACGTAAATTTTATTCAATTTTATTTTCTATAAAACTCAACTTCCTCTTAAAAAAATAAAAAAAGACAGGGCATTAGATGATATAAGAAAGAGTAAGGGTTCAAGAGCAACAATCGACACTGGATAGTTGCATGTGTTGTCAGATTCAACCATCAATAGCTTTGTTAGACTGATACTTAACTGATTAAGAATTAAACTTCAATGTTTATAAGTGAGTAAATAAAAATAGAAGTTCACCGTAGAAACATTAATAAATAATAATAACGTCACCATATAAGCATGTTTACATCGGTTAGTTCTCAAGAAAATCTTTCATAGAATTCCATCTTTCTCCATTCTAGATTTTTCGCGGAGGAAAGAAAATCTTTCCTATAATTCCATCTTTCTCCATTCTAGATTTTTCGTAGAGGAAATATAGATTAGTGTCTTCAAAATAGAAGCATATTTATTTTATGCTTCTTCATATAACAATTTGCTCTCGTGACTTTATTCTTTCATATAGTAGAAAAGGGCATATCCTCTGCAGTACTGCAGAGTTTGTTGCGATCGCTCAAGCTGCTCGATCTTGATTGTGCGATTCATACGAATTTCCACAATATGGGCCCATAAAAATAGTGAATTCGTGCGAACCGCTCAATCAAATCGAGCGACTCCGGAGATCCACGATTTTGCAGCAGACTCTGCAGTATTGTAGAGGATCTACTCGCATAGTAGAAACCCTTAAATAGTAAAGTCGTTGCCTCTTTAATGTATACTATAGTTGCATCTAGATGAGATCGAACTAATAAATGAATCATAAAATCGAGCTTAAGATTTGATTTCCATATATAACATCATCTTGAGATGGTTGACATTTAATATTGTGATAAACTAATGAAATATATGTCCTCATTATTAATTGCAATAAGCTTTAGTTAAATATCAATCTAGATAATATAAATAAAACAAATTTAATTTGTTGAGACTTTCACACCTTTCTCTTGCGAAGCACATGTATAATGCTTCGAGGTCTTGACATATGAATTGCAAATCTAAGGACAATATTGTCAGTTGAATCGACATCCACAACTCAGTGACTTCAACCCTCGACCCAACTGAAGAGTTCCAACACTTGGACAGACTCTCTCTCTCTCTGTTCATCGGGACGAAGTCAGGATTTTTGACACGGAGAGGCCAGATGGACCAAGAAAATTAGGACCATTTAGATCGAAGCTGTGATCGGCGATATATGTATATTAACATGCATATATCAGTTCTCTTAAGGAAATACGGCATCAATCGTGTAAGTTGGCCGCATGTTGGGTATTGAAAATGTGTTGCAGAGGATTTGAGCTACATGTTGTTCTTTATGAGCATGGTGTGCATATCAACCATGATCACCATTTAATACATCATCAGTTGACCCTTTATATTGTGTCTATAAGTAGTCATGATACGCTCACAAGTTTTTAATATAGTAGCACAATAATAAGTAGCTGATAGGAAATATGTATTATAATATAATACGGTGGGTTGAAAACGTTGGGTGATCACATATTATACCTACGTGCATGGGCGGACCTAAGTTATGGGTAAGGGGGGCACGTGCCCCCTTCCATTGTTAATAACCTATTATCTATTCCTAATTGTGCCCTCACCTCGCTAGCCATGTTTATTTCTGGCCTTACCTCCCAATTTAAATTACCGTACCCTATCTAGGGAGAAAAACGGATCGAATACTGATCTCAGATATATCTATATCCATATTCGCTTCATCTCTATCGAATACGAATACATATACATTTATGATTCGGATATGCATTAAGGAAACCATATACTTGAAAATACGAGTACGAATTCGAATCGGATATTTATCGAATCCGAATACGAATAGATTAAAAAGCGGACCAAAATACGAATTGAATAAAGATCCAATCCAAATATGAATTAAATAAAGAGTGCATACAAATATGGATCCAATAAATAGAAAATCCAAATATGCACTACAACAAAATTGAGCTATAATGACGTTTTTTTGTTTAAAATCCGTCACTAAATTAGCCGTTGTTAAATATGTAACAACGATATTATTCGTTGTGAAATCATTTTTCGTACTAAAAAATAGCGATGAATATCATATATGTCGTCATATCATACAAAATTTAGCGACGATTAATTAGAAGTTTGAAAAATAGCAACGAATAAGCATCGCTATTTGGACCGTTGCTAATTATATAATGACATATATGGTATTCAGCGTTAATTTTGAGGACAAAAAATCATTTCACAACGAATAATATCGTCGTTATATATTTAACAACGGCTAATTTAGTGATGGATTTTGAAAAAAAACGTCATTATAGCTCAATTTTTTTATAGTGACGGATCAAATAAAGATTACATACGAATAGGAATTGAATTTTTATTGAAGTTCATAATGATTTTAAAAAAATAACAATGGACTATAAATAGGTTGCACCATAATAAAAGTGAACATCGAGGTGACATGCGTTCTTTATCGGAAGTAAGAAGATGCATACGGTTTCATAACTTTTGTCCGTGTCCATCTCCAAACAAGTGGAAGTTTATTAATATCATTAATATATTATATTATATAATATAATACTAATATATTAACACGTGATGTTCCTTATATCACATTAACTAATGTATAAAATAATATTAAATATTGTATTTAGATAGAGGTAAATGGGGCTGCCCCCAGGGAGTAGCCAACTTGGCTACTCCCACCCCTATTTTTCCCTCATTTTTTTTATTTTTTTGGAAAATAAAAATTTGTATATTCATCATTATATCCCTCTCACATTCTATTAAAATTTCGTCAGAAACAGAGACTCCTACGGCCTCCATCCAAACATGGTCGATTTAAAAAATCCTGCGACCGTTAAAAAAATGACGTCTGGATGGAGGGTTTAGGAGTCTCTGTTTCTGACGAAATTTTAATAGAATGTGAGAGGGATATAATGATGAATATACAAATTTTTATTTTCCAAAAAAATAAAAAAAATGAGGGAAAAATAGGGGTGGGAGTAGCCAAGTTGGCTACTCCCTGGGGGCAGCCCCATTTTACCCATTTAGATATATATATATATAGGGTAAAATGTGTATGCCCCCTAGGGGGAGCTAACTTAGCTCCCCCCGCCCTTTTTTCACAATTTTTTTATATTTTTTTTGAAATCTAAAACTGTGTAAATTCATTATTAAATCTCTATATTATGTCATTCAAATTTCATGCGAAACAGAGACTCCTACGATCTCCATCCAAACGGGGTCGATTTAAAAAATCCTGTTACCGTTAAAAAAATGACTGTCTGGATGGAGGCCGTAGGAGTCTCTGTTTCATACGAAATTTTAATGACACAATATAGAGATATAGTGATGAATATTCATGGAAGAAATTTTCAAAAAAAAATTTAAAAACATGGAGAAAATGGGGCGGGGGTAGCTAAGTTAGCTACCCCCTGGGGGCAGCCCCATTTTACCCATATATATATAGGGTAAAATGGGGCTGCCCCCAGGGAGTAGCCAACTTGGCTACTCCCACCCCTATTTCTCCCTCATTTTTTTATTTTTTTGGAAAATAAAAATTTGTATATTCATCATTATATCCCTCTCACATTCTATTAAAATTTCGTCAGAAACAGAGATTCCTAAGCCCTCCATCCAGACGTCATTTTTTTAACGGTCGCAGGATTTTTTAAATCGACCATGTTTGGATGGAGGCCGTAGGAGTCTCTGTTTCTGACAAAATTTTAATAGAATGTGAGGGGGATATAATGATGAATATACAAATTTTTATTTTCCAAAAAAATAAAAAAATGAGGGGAAAATAGGGGTGGGAGTAGCCAAGTTGGCTACTCCCTGGGGGCAGCCCCATTTACCTCATATATATATATGGGTAAAATGTGTATGCCCCCTAAGGGGAGCTAACTTAGCTCCCCCCATCCCTTTTTCACAAAATTTTTTTATTTTTTTTGAAATCTAAAATCGTGTAAATTCATTATTAAATCTCTATATTATGTTATTCAAATTTCATACGAAACAGAGACTCCTACGACCTCCATCCAAACGGGGTCGATTTAAAAAATCTTGTTACCTTTAAAAAAATGACTGTCTGGATGGAGGCCGTAGGAGTCTCTGTTTCACACGAAATTTTTATAACATAATATAGGGATATAGTGATGAATATTCACGGAAAAAAATTCAAAAAAAATAAAAAATTTGAAGAAAATAGCGCGGGGGGAGCTAAGTTAGCTCCCCCTAGGGGGCAGCCCCATTTTCCTCTCTCTCTCTCTCTCTCTCTCTCTCTCTATATATATATATATATATATATGGATCTGGATTTTCAAGCCATTACTATCCATATCTGGAAATTTTTACAACCCATATACGTATTCGATTAATATCTCCATACGGATATCCGTATCCTGTATTTTTTTAATATGGTAAGCAGATATTCGGATATGTATCCGTATTCGGATCTTCCAAAATGTTATCGTTTGTATTTTGTATTCATTAAAATTAAAGATCCATTTTGTATTTGTATTCGCAGGTGTTGAATTTCAACACATATGTGCATTTTTATTTGTCAAATTAAAAAAATGTATTTGTATCCTCCATTTGACGAATGCGGATACAAATAGATATGGATATGTTAGTATTTGTTTACATCTCCTACTATGAAGTTTCCAACGTAGTGACATATGCAATTGATGTGCCCCTCCTAATCTACAATCCTAGATCCGCCACTGCCTACGTGTAGATATAATATACCGTATTTTATGATGGTATAACTAGGCTATATATTGTATGGCATGGTGAACTACACCTCCTATACATGGATACAAGCTCTAACATTGGTAGTTTTTTTTTTGCAAGATCATTGATTCACATATACGGATGCATAGCACCTGTGTTACCTTGACAAATATGTTAAGGTATCATACATACATTGACAAGATTTCAAGTTTTGGTGAAGGAAAGTGATTGATACATGTATATACATACACATACATAGACATACATATATGTATGTATGTAAACACACACACAGGTGCACTTATATGACAGGATTCCGGTACATGGCATGATATACAACAATATATCCTTCTTATGATATAACATTTGCTCTAAATACACTATTGTATATCATGGATATATCTAATCCAGCTATTATATATATAGGAAAAACTTGAAACATTTACGGTGTGACACCTCATTTCAGTCATAATAAAGATGAACATCTATCGTTAAAACCACTAAGTTGCGACAAAACTACTCGTCACGTCCGCATAATTGCCACTTTAGAAACCCTTCTATATCTTTCATTTTGAATCCCCTGTTTCACATGCAATTCTTATCATGCTCAATTAAATACCAAATTAATCATTCACCATGCGACGATGCATGGAGATGACGGTGGTGTATGAAGGCAGCAATGGTGGTGCTAGGTGACGACAGCGACAGTGCATGGAGCGGTAGGAGGTGATTGTGTGTAGAACATGTGTGTACTTAGTAATTTTTTCATGTTCTTTGTATTCTTCCATTAATCAAGTTCCAGGTTAGTTTGATTTGATTTGGTCCATTTTTCACATTCTGTTTTGATTCCATCTCGAACCAATCTCCGATCATCCTCGATCGAAGATCTTGTGTCTCCTCTATCTCATTTTTTAATCCGTGCCCCCAAACTTCATTTCTGCAAAATACACCTCCATTTTCCTAAGATTTAATTCATTAGTTCTGATCAAACTCTCTTGCCGTGATTCTTAACATGTGGTGTGAATTTAATTAGATTTTGACTTGGAGAGGTTCTATTCGATCTGTGAGTGGATTGAGCCTAGATTCCAACGTGTTTTGATTCATTTAATAATATTTTATACTATTTCATTATGGTTTCATTAGCATGAAAATGATGGATATATTTTATATTGATATACTAATTTAAATAATTTATACTATAATTTACATCTTGATTTGTTGATTTCATAATTATGTGTGCATTTTTACATGTTCTTTTTTATGAAGAATAAATGTTAAATAACTAATTAACTTATTATTTCGCAGTTCAACACATGAATTTTATAAAGTTAGCACGAATTTTACAAAAATCACGAAAACTTTACAATGTATGATGAATTTTGAGTGACGTGTAATATTGGCAAACACATTAGCTAGAAACATATAATAATTTATACATTATTAACACACAATACATTTTACAAAAATCACATGCATCTTACAAAAGAACCATACATTTTACAGAAAATATCACAGTTTACAAGCATTACTTACATGTAATATTTGGCCAAAAAAATTAATCCTAGCATCCCCTTTAAAAAAATCACATGCATTTTATAAAAGAGACCATAGAATTTGTAAAAAAATAGTATTGTTTATAAACATTGCTTCCACAGAATGTCGGTTGAAAATGAGATTTAACTTCTACTATGACATGTATTTCTAATTTGAGAATTAAATAAATACACTCCACATTTAATATCCCCTAAAAATATGCACATGATGTGCATCATATTTAATGTGTTCGCATTTCGTAATCTATCCCATCAAATATATTAGAAAATTCAGTTGTAACAAAAATTCCATCATTCCAAGAATGGTTTCGACATGTACATCAATTAATTAACCCATGATCAAAGCAACATATATTTTAAGAAACACGTCTACACAAAAACACAAATTTTCATTGAATCTGGGATTTCGAACATCACTTGTTATGATTTTGTGATTTACAATACAAGATTGTAAAAATATATCAATCTTTTGTAAATTGGTAACAATTATTTCAAGACGCGGCCTTTACCATCATATTTTATAGAATATTCAACACCCACTCCTCGATGTTTGTATATATATAAATGTTTGATGACATGGATTTTATTAATTAAGCATCTATTTAATCGGTCCTCCATTTTAGGGAGATCTGTCACACAAAAGCCATCCATTATATTATGATGATTTTATTCTCAAATGCGCAATATCCATCCAATGTCTGAAATGGGCACCTTTCCGAAATGAAGGAAATGTGCCACCACATTTGAAAGCCCCCCCCCCACACACACAGAGAGAAGGTCAAGGAGTATGTGCACATGCTCACAAACATCATTGTATACTAAGTTTTAGATACTCAAGTCCTTGTGTAAACACAATACATCAACAGTAATCAATGTTTCATTTTATAGTATAAATCAAGATCAATGTTTCTGATATATATTTTTATTTAAAATTTATTCATTTTTACATATGGGAACACATATTTGTGTGTGAATCTTGGGCACATCCTCCCACCTCTAATGTGTGTGTGTGTGTCAATATATATAGGAGAAACTTCAAATGAGACGGGGTCTCACAAATATTGTGGTGAACCCTCAATCTCGTCCTTCTATTTTGGATCCCACAGTTGGATTTGATGATGCATTAATTAAATCAGTTTAATGGCTGGAAACCTACTTTGATCATTTTGTCACATGCCAAATATAGAATGTAACAACTATTTGACCTAATTTCTCTCTATTGATCGATGGCTCCCTCCTCTCTCACGATTGTTAGCGACGCACCTCCTCTCTCTCTCTCTCTCTCTTGATTCGTCGACGGCGGCTCACCTCGCACCTCCTCTCCCTCTCTCGATTCATCGACGATGATCGTGCATGGAGGAGGGCATCCCCTTCTCTCTCCGATGGCGAAAGACGAGTAGGAGCTCATCGATGTGAGCGCCCGTTAGATTTATCTGACCTTTTTTGTATTGAGTTGATTTTTGCCTAAGCAATCACCCTCCACTGAGCTTCGTAAGATTCAACGGGGACGAGCGATGGCCTAAGGGTTTGCTAAGATGGAGGAGGTATCTCGGGGAAGGAAGATGAAGAGAGAGGAAATGGCGGTGCGGTGACGCACATGGGGAAGACGATGATGCAAGGTGGTGTAGGTGCGCACATGGCATACGACGACGACGATGTATTGCATTGTGGTATACTTTTCTTACATAACTAATATTTGATTTTACATGTTGATTACTTTTTTTTACAAATCTCATTATCGATTTCTTATCTCGTAGAGCTCCTCGTGAATTTTACTAGGTGGTCACGAGTTTTTACAAATGTAGCGAGAATATTACAAAGAAGCGAGATATAATTGCAAAAATTCATGCAAAATTTACAAAATAAAGATGCACATTATGAAAAATGCTGAAGATTACAAAGAAGAAAATTTCTCCTACAAAAACTCGATGGAGTTTACAAAACACATATACCAATTTATAAAACGAAAATACCCATTTATAAAAAAATAGTGACAAAATGAAATTATTAATGAAATTATTAATGAAATTACAAAATAGAAAATTAGTTTTACAAAAACTCACTGGAATTTACTAAGATACGATTGAATTCAAATCATTCAAAATAAATTTGGAAATCGATCAATAATGGCATCATGGAAAAGACCAAATCCAGAAAAGCTTATAAATGGCATTTCGAAACTATTTAATGGATCTCGCATTTAATAAAATTGAGATGACGGAATTGCTCTTTTGGATATGGTTTTTAATGCTACCGTCAGATTGAAATCTGACGAATCCGATTGATGGCTCACCATAATATTGGTGAGACCCTACCTTATTTGAAAGGGTCCCTATATATATATAGTTAAATGGAGCAGCCCCCTGAGGGGAGCTAACTTGACTCCTCCCGCGCCATTTCGCTCGTTTTTCTTTTTGAAAAATTCTTCCGTGAATATTCATCACGATATCCCTATATTATGTTATTCAAATTTCGTGTGAAACAGAGACTTCTACAGCCTCCATCTAGACAGTCATTTTTTAACGGTAACAGAATTGCTAAAAACGACCCTTCTAGATGGAGACCGTAAGAGTCTTTGTTTGGCGCGAAATTTTAATGACATAATATTGTGATATATTGATGAAAATCCACTGAAGAAATTTTCAAAAAAAATAAAAAAAGTGGATAAAATGGCGTAGAGGGAGTCAAGTTAGCTCCCCCATGAGGGCAGTCCCATTTTACCCATATATATATATATATATTGGAAAAACTTGAAATGAGGTGTCATGTTTCCATGAATTCGGTGTAACACCTCATTTTAACAACCCGATAATGATTAATGTTTGTCATCATAACCACTAATATGCGACAAAACCACTTATCACATCTGCATCGATTTGTCAGTTATAGTAATCAGGCTTTCTTTTCGAAATTGAATCCCTTTTTTCACGTTGAATAATTATCATGCTAAATTAATTATTAAAAACAATCATTCAAATATAAATGATTTTCTCTCTTACTCCTAATCCTTGTCTCTCATCGCGATTTTCATGTCTTCTCCATCGTCTTTGTCAAAATCTCCTATGGCACATCGAAGATAGTCCGATGATCTCGAAATTATTTAGGTACATATTTTTCTTACTTCAATTCTTCGTCAATCTACTAGAATTCTTCATTATTTTTGTTGTTGCGATCTTTATATATTTGTATACCTTTTAATATCAGATTTCATACGATGAAAAGGATTTCTCAGATACATTCTAATATCGGATCTTTGATGGCTTCATTATATTTTCACTACCTTGATTAATGGAATCCTGATCTTGTTCATCTCATCTAATCTTAGATATCAAACGATAATTATGATCATTTCAAATCCATAAAAAATCGGTTTCATGCACTCTTGTCCATTACATTTCATGCACTTCTATTCTATTTTAAGTTCAATGCTTTTTTATTACATGACTCGCATATATGCATCAGGTTTTGAGTTCAGTGATGTTGATTACATTGTTTTTACAATGAACTGCACCTAATTACGTTACATATGATCATTTTATATTTTTCGTC
The DNA here is from genome assembly GCA_037367405.1 of Ottelia alismoides. Taxonomy (NCBI): domain Eukaryota; kingdom Viridiplantae; phylum Streptophyta; class Magnoliopsida; order Alismatales; family Hydrocharitaceae; genus Ottelia; species Ottelia alismoides. The sequence continues at coordinate 27,882 of JAZKJV010001460.1, read as the reverse complement.
TCATTTTCACAATGTCATGGTGTATTTTACATTTAAACGCTTGTTACACCACCTGTAGAAACAAATTCCTCATTTTACGCTTCCCTATTATGTTTACAATATCTCATTCTATATTTGCGTTATGTAGGTAATGAATATCCATTCATCCACCCTTATTCCTTTGTTGTTCCTTTAAACCTTAGTTAAATACATGTAAAAAGAGCTAACTTGTCACATTAATACTATATCCTTGGTTTGTAAATAATGCTTGAATCCATGTATTTAAAGAAATAAATGAATAAAGAAAAGAAAAGAAAAATAAAGGAAGTATTGCAAATATTGACTGACCCTAAACCCCGATAATAAGTCAATATTGGCATGATCGACAAGGAGTAAAGTAGGGGGAGATAAGAGCAAACAAATACAGACAAGATAACACTGTCACTTAGAAACTCTTGATGACCTGTACACTGTATACAACTCAAACTCATACTAATTTCTACACAGTCTTATACACTTCAAATAAAGATGTTTTCAATACAAAGCTTGTACATAAAAATATGTAAAAATACAAAAAAATGCAAGAGAAAATAATGTACATTATGATAGGGACACGTCGATGACAATGCCATAAATATAACTTCACATGTCAACATCTTCTCCATATGAACTCAAAATCGATCAAACTCATCTTTATTGTACTCTAAATTATTTTTCTATCTAATGAAGGTGATTCTATTAAAAGTGGAGTTAAGATTCAAAAGTTGACTTATGGGTCCCTATTATATTAGATACATGTATATTATATTCATTTTATTCATTCTTTGTAATTTTAATTTTCTTATATTTTTCAATACTTTTAAATATTATGTGTACCATATTATAAATACAAACATAAAAAAAACCATTAAAAATACACTAGAATAGATAAGTCAACAAAATACATAGGTATACTATACATATATTATACATACCCATATTTGTTTAAGTACACAAATAAATTTAGAAAAATAAAATAAAAATACATAAATACATAACCAAACATATTATAATTATATAGGTTATGTATATAAAATAATAAAATGAGAACTATAATAATAAAAATAAAATAAACAAAACATGGGTATTTATACCAATAAATATACTTGTAAAATAACACATAATAAATAGGTTGATAACAATAAATAAAAATCACCTAAAATGGTACATAAAATAAAAAATAACTTTTATGGTTTAAGAAAACTTAATGAAATCATTTTCTATTTAATTTCCATTTTATTCTTGTTTTGGTTTTTTATTCTGTCTTCATGCGGCGGATGTAGCCCAATCAGAAGGTGGTCTTGGCTGACCTAGGTCAACTCTCCGCCATCCTCTTGGACTGATCCATCCCTTACATTCTCCTCATCTTCACCACTTTTTTTCTGACCAATCCATACCCCCTCTGCCCTCGATTTGTTCTTATGAAACCTTCACATAACTTTAATCTTTCACATTGATCGAGAGTGAACGACAGTCAACCCTCGATTCGATCACAAACCCTATGTGAAGGGTGTCTCTTAGGCAGTTTGTATTTATTATCTCCTCCTCCCAATTTTGAATTTTAATCCCTCCTGATCGAGTTATGGTCCCTTGGATCAAAACTTTGTGAGTTCCTCTGTGACAGGGAGAGATCTCCTTTGATTCACAACGAGGAGGAAAGCATCCAAAGGTAATTCAACCCATCACTAGAGCTTCTCCGACAGTCTTCTGCTCTCAGCTACATCAGGCAAGTAAGTAGTCTTTCCTTTAACTTTTCAATTCTAAGAAGTTCCAGTAACGTATACATGCCTTTTATTTCCTTTGATTTCATCATCTAAATCCTAAAATACAAAAATCGTAGTTTGTCATAGCTTCGAGATCCGAACTCTGTTCACTGTTAATCGACCGTTCTCTGACCCTCCTAATTGCCATCACACCTTCGCCTCATCATCTTCTTCCATCTCAACTCGTTTCCACCCCAAATCAGCACTCCTCCTCCATTTATCGTCGGAGTTGCTCTGCCACGATCTTTCTCCGTCCCATTTGCTCAAATATGCCCAGGAGCCTCCTTGTTGTGTTCACAAGCTAACCGTGCAGGTTCTAGAGCTTGAAGACCCAGTTAGGGTCAAATTTTTACAAAAAAGATCCCCTGGGTGCTCCAACATCCCAACTCTGCCAGGACCCCATCGATGGGTTCCGGAGATCTTTAAGCACGCCATCAGGTGTGGAAGAGCTTCAGCTCCATTTTGAGCCCATCTGAAGCTTCCCATGTGGCTAGATTATAGGGATACCTTTGATCAAAGGAGGCTGATCTTGGCCTTCTTCCATGTTCATCCAACAAAGCAACAACCGTCAGATCACTTCGACATTCAAGTTTTGATCTTTGTTGTTAGATCATCCCACAAGTCATCCATTGGATGAAGAGCCATATCTGATCCATGTCCTCTATCGTCGAAGGGGTATCAACCGTCCACAATATGCTACGTGGATAAGTGACACTCGAATCATCGCTGGATCGTGCATCTCTTCGGGTATTTTGCAAAACTTTCCCTACATTTTTGTATTTTCTTTTTAGTCTATAAACTTGCATTTGTAGTTTAAATATTTCTGTAATATTTGCATTAGAACCTTGAGCTTTCATCGATTTGCACTTAGATCCGATCCACGTCACCTCTCGTACATGTGTGCGTGAGGGAGCTAGGTATTTTGCATGGAACCCCTTGCGGGTTCGCGTATTTATTTTTAGTCGCGAAATTTTAGATATCAGTGTAATATCTTTTAGTAAAGTTGCATTGGGCCCTAATATTCTAGATAATTGCATTTATACCACTACCAATGTGGATACAATTTTAAAATGTGGAAATATTGCATGTATGTCCCTGAACTTGTTTAATATGTTATTAAATGCTCGGAAACTTCAAGATTGCATTTTGGCCCCTGTATTGCATATTTAATTTTGTGTATATACTTTATTTATTAAGGAAATTAAATTATTTTCCTATTTATAAAAATATAAAATTGCATTTTCTCCTATTTAGCATTCAAAAATCCATAAAAATATGAAATATTTTGAAAAAATCCAAAAAAAGTCATGTTTTTATTTATGCATGCAAGATTTTTTGACCAAATATTTTTGTAAAATAATATCTAAAACTCTTAAAAATAGAAAAAGAACACCATATAAAAATTCTAAAATCACAAAAAGTAATTTTAAAGTCATTTTTCAAACTATTATCGAACGAATTCTAATCCAATATGAACATGTTCAATTCAATTAACAACCCTAGACACCACATATTCTCCAAGATCGAACGTTAGACACCCCGTCCATAACGTTTTGTTAGTAGGTCACTTGAATTACTTTCATTGAGAAGAAGAAGAAGAGTAAAGATTGAGATAACAAGAGCTTGTGGATGTCATCATTTTGAAACTAGTTGCAGGAAAATAGTAGACGAATGTAAAAAGAATGAGATAAATGTAAAATATGAATAAAAATTGTAACATATGAAATGATGGAGTCATTTATTGCAAGTTTTTATTTTGGTAGTGTTTGGCAATGGTATTGTATGAACATAAACTTCGTACATGAAATGTAAAATAAACTTGTTGAATGTGAAATATGAACTATTTGTTTATTATGGAAAGCACATAATTATATGCACATTATTTTAACTTCAAGCATTTACACCTTCTCAACACTCGAAATTGCATACATTTTTGTAATTAGCATCTGATTTTTGTAAAAAAGTAATCGACTTTTGTGATTTGATATCCCTTATTTCAAAATGCAAATTGATATTATATCATGTTTTTATGAAAATTTCAATACATAATGTGAGTCGTACTCTAAATATGGCAACTCTCATCACTTGGATTTTACTAATAAAGTAATAATAAAGTGGATCCCTCATTTTAGGAAGTATAGTTGGTAAGAAAACAACTATATTTGTTAATCCTTATTTGTAGGAAGTTTACTTGTCATGTCAAATATAGTATCCTTTCCATGTCCAGCCATGTGTTTCAATTTGCAAAGTTGTTTCGTTGAAAGATCATTATCTTTTTTAAACTGCTAATATTTATTTTATAATGCATATTATTTTTGCATCAAATATAAGGAAACCGCAACACATACTAAATATTGTTTATTAAATATAATAAGGATAACGATGTGGATTTAATATTGAATCATTAATTAAGTAGGTCCTCCATTTTAGGAAGTATAGTTGCCACAAAAATCACTACCACATGGTAGTTTCAATCTTACTCATACACTCATCATCCAATGATCAAAATAGGCACATTTCCTTTATCAAGGAAAGGTGGCACCTCATTTGAAATGCCATATACATATGTATATGTGAGAGAGAGGTTGGATAACTTACACTATGCTGCGTGTTTTACATGCACCGATGCCACAAATGCCCCTTTTTTTAAAAATGAAACGGGGGGGGGGGGGGGGTTCACTCAGAATTATTACGGAGATATGAGTTTCAAATTTCGGGTAAAACATACATTCTTTCGGGGGTCATGTGGAATTTAAGGGCTATTAGGTTTTAAATCCTTTTCCCAATAAGGTTCCACCAAACTAATAATCAAAAGGTCTGACCGAGTTTCATACTACAATTTTATGAAGATAAGTTTAATACTCAATATTGTTCTAAGTTTTTTTTTCTTTTTCCTTTATTCCTTTCTTTTTCTTTTATTCACAGATTCTTTCCAATAAGTTTTTGTTAAGGACTAGCAAAGGTAAATCATAGGGGGATGATGAATATGCATTTCATCATCTTTATTCATTTGCTTAAAATCTCTTATAAAATACATGTAAATGTCATTAATTTCATTCATTTACTAACTCTAATTATTATTAAATATTGTATATTTATCACTATTTTAACTTAAAATAAATAAATAAATAATAAAGAAAATAAAATATTATATATATGTAATAGATACAGGCTAATCAAACCTCGAGAGAAGGTTAAGACTTGATCTGATCGGCAAAGAAGAAAATATGGAGAGATAAGTCCTAACTACCCGAAAAATCCAAAAAAATTAAAATGTCACCAATATATCTTCATAATACATACACTATTGTATAAGGATTTAATGGGGCTGCCCCGCCCCCCTATTTTGACATTTATTATTTTTTTCAAAAAATATCATCATTTATATTCATTCATATATTCCTCCTATATGTCATTCGAATTTCGTCAGAAACAGAGACTCCTACGGCTTCCATCGAGATGGTGTCGCTTAAAAAAATCCAGTTAGCGTTAAAAAATGATTGTCTGGATGGAGGCCATAGGAGTCTCTATTTCTGATGTAATTCGAATGACATATAGGAGAGATATAGGGATGAATATACATGACGATATTTTTTGAAAAAAAAATTAAAAAAATGCTGAAAATGACGCGGGGGCAGCCATATTGGTTGCCCCAAGGGGCAGCCCCATTAATCTCATTGTATAATTACACATTCTTTCATTATTTATTCATTACCAAATTTTTGGTAGATAATCATTTATTCTTCTTGAAAACTATGCATAAATTTTTTTGTAAATAATAGAAATAATTTCAATAAAAACTTATATATATTGTGTAAATAACAACATTCTCCAAAAGCTACAAAATAAAAAAGTGCAAAATCAATATCTTCTCCTCCTGAACTCCAAATTCGTCAAACTCACTTTTACTGTACTCCGAATTAAAATACATTTAAAATGGAGGTGATTTCATTAAAATCATAGTTAAGGTGTGAAATGTGGTTAGTTGGGGTATTATTGTATATTATACCTATATGGGGTTGATGGCGCTGCCCCGCCCCATTTTGGGGTAAATATTTTTTTATTTTTTTCTGAAAAATATAGTCATGAATATTCATCCCTATATCCCTCCTATATGCCATTCGAATTTCGTTAGAAACAGAGACTCCTACGGCCTCCATCCAGACAGAGTCGATTTAAAAAATCCTGCGACCGTTAAAAAATGACATCTGGATGGAGGCCGTAGGAGTCTCTGTTTCTGACGAAATTCGAATGACATATAGAAAGGATATAGGGATGAATATACATGGTGATATTTTTTCAAAAAAATAAAAAAAATTGCGAAAAATGGGGCGGGGGCAGCCATGTTGGCTACCCCTAGGGGGCATCCCCATTTTTCCCTACCAATATACACTATATTATTTAATTATTTATTTTCTTGTGTATATTTATAAATATTGTATTTAACAAATTGTAAATATGTATTTAACTTATATAAAATACAAATAAAAATCACAAAATAAAAAATCAACAAAAATAAAATCATGTATACATTGTATATGTATCACCATGCATATACTATACCTATACCTATTTAATTAACCTAAAAAATAATTCTTAAAAATAAAATAAAAATCCCATTAAAACCCTTGTAAAATATTGTAAATAAATAAACTATTAAATTATGTATAAATATAAATATTAATTAAAAATCAAAACATTGTATATAGGTATACATACTTGTAATTAACACCTTGTATTTATTTTAACATGTGTATACATATATTAGTTAATTAATTTAAAATCAATAAAATTAAATTTAATTGATTATTAACATTTTTATTTACATTACTTAAATTTTAAAATTCATTTTCCATTTTTATTGATTTATTTAATTCTTTCTCCATATTTTGCCGTATCCCTACTTTGATCGTATCATGTGTGCCTTCTGATTGGACGACCCGAGTTTGTTGACTCGGATAAAGTGCTCAATCTACCCTAGATTCACGCATTCTGTTCGCCAGCCGTTCTTCTCACATTTTTCCCACACGTGCGTTCCACTAACTTCTCTCGCTTCCTTCTCCATTCTTTTTGTGTGACCATTCATCTCACTCAGCCATCACCTCATCTTCACCCACCACACCATGATTTGCTCCCATTTTTGAATTCTCCACCTCTTGTGAGTAACTGATCCGTCCTTTGGTCGTTTTCCTCCCCAAGATAGAGGAGAGAGTTGTAGGTGACAACTATCGTTCCCCACGATCAGGAGCGTGAGTGAGTGTATGTAGAACGTGATCCAACCACGTCGTCAGAGTCCTCCGCCGTACGTTTTGCCTCTCCGCCACCAACCGCAGATCGAGGCACTTCTTCCCCTCCTTCAATTCCGTAGGTATTTTAGATGATTTATCTTTGATTCAACATTCGTTTTTCATTTTGATTTTATCTAATGCACCTATATCAGAACCTTCACACTCATTCCCCGATCTGCAAGATCGGAGGTATTCCGAATTACGCCAACACTTTCGCACCACATTTCTCCAGCTCTTCCATCCTCTGCCCACCTTTAGATCATCATGGATATGAAGATCAGATCCCCCTCCGATCACGTCCGCCAGAGCTTACACCCATTCATTATTTTCCATCTTTTTGTGCTAATAAACATGGCCGGGGAACCCTCCGAGCATAAGCTTTAAGTTGCAGCTTTTCGAGTGCATCTGGAGCAAAGAATCACAAGTTGGAGGTCCATATGGAGCCGTTCATCACTTCACCTCCAGCTCGTTCATCAATCACATTCGACCTCCATCTGAACCTGGGATCGATAGAACTTTGTCGTAGGAATCCAGAGCATAATCTCGCAGCGAATTTAGGCGAGCGAAGATCGAATCCTCCTCGATCAAAGTTCGCTAGAGTCCAACTTCTTCAGATCTCTTCCAGGTGTGCGCAGCATTGCACGATCAAGAATGACTGCCCCAGATTCAATAGTGGTCTTCTAATTTGCCCCAATTCTCTGTAGTTGATTGAAAACCCAGTTCTGATTAACTCCATTCACTTACGATCCAATCTCAACTGTTGGATCAGATCCCATACATCAGAGTCGTTCCTCGTGCCACATCATTTAAGGGTACTTTTGCACTGAGCCGTGTCTTTATCCTCAAATAAGTCCTCATTGGACATGTGTCTGTTTGTTAAGTGTTGAACAATTGTATTTTATATCCTGCACATAAATTTATTTGCATGTTAGTCTTGCTTGCACTGTACGTGTACCTAGCATGTGCTCATCTGTGTAATTTGCAATAAAATACCGTATTTTCAAGTTATTCATTGGACCCTGGAACTATTTTCATTGCATATAAAAAATATCTTTCATTCTGTGTATATTCCACCCATTTCGACATTATTTGTTATTTTAAAATTCCCAAAACATTCACTTTATTTTCGGTTCATTTAATTCCATATTTTTTATTTATTTAAATGCTTTAAAATTGTGGAAAATTTTGAAAAATTAAAAATATTAAAAGTTTATCAAAAACATAAAAAGCATTTTTAGTTTAATTTTATGATCGTTTGTGATATAGTTAAAAAAATACAAAAAGAGAGGTTGAGTGTTTAGGTCTTGATTTCTTATTTATTCCTTTGTCTTTAAAAGTAAAAAAACTTTGGTAAACTAAAAATCATAAAAAATTAAAATCGAAAATCATATAAAAAATATAAAATTAAAATTCATAAAAAAATCAAAAAATTCAAAAACACAACAACCAAGCATATGGTACATAGAGACTCCTGCAATCTTTCATTGATTTTCCATCGCATAGAATAACCCTCGGAATTTTCGTAGCATCCCTGAGTTCGATTTTGTTAGCTATACAGGTAAATTAAATAGCAAATTCTCTTCCTACATTGTCTTTATTGATTTTTTTATATTTAAATAATGTTTTATTTGACACTTCTTTGGGTTGCGACGACCTCAATTTCACTTGTGCATAATTTATTAAAATGAAAACCCCAAGTTTAGCTGTTCAACAGGGGACGCAAACACATCTTATTTCCATATAGCGGCCAACGGAAGCGTCGTCATAACTTGATCCACTTGGTGGTAGTGAATGGAAGGAGGGTGGAGGGTGATCGTGGGATGGGGCAGGAGATTGCAGATCCTTTTCATGATTTCTCGAGGCGAAACGTAGATAGACCTTGGAGATGGTATGTACAAGGGGTGTTTCAACAGTTTGAGCAGTTTTGTATCATTTAGTGTAAGAAATAGCTCTGGAGGAGGTGAAAGTGGTTGTCTAGAATCTAAATGTTGGTGCAACTTGTCCTGATGGGTTGGAAGAGAAGTGATGGAGGTTGTAGAGGAGTTTACTAGAGGAAATGCTTGATTTGAGAGGCTTAACAAGGCACTTTTCTTCATGTTACATAAGAAAGAGGTTTCTGAGCAATCGATTGCTCTTTCCATTGCTATCTATTCGATGGTGGCAAAGATTTTGACAATTAGATTGAACACTAGATCATCTCATTTCTCCACTCCAATCAAATTTTATTCCAAGAGACATATTGGGGATAGTTGGCAATGGCAACTGAGATTATTGCATATTGAAAAAGACGTGATTGAAGGGCGTTCTTTGGAAGGTAGAATTTACTAAAGCTTATGACACGATGATTTGGTGTTTTCTCTGGATGGCATTGTCTCGATGGGACTTTCTCGGTACTTGTATCTCTTTGATTAAGCTCTATGTCACCACAACCTCATACTCGGTACTAGTTAACGGTTGACCTGAGGGAGATTTTTTTCTAGCCACAACATGGTATTAGCAGGGGTGTCCCCATGCCCCTATGCTGGGTATACAATTGAGGGTATCTCTATTTCTATGTTGTAGTATGCATGTGACACCATTTTTTTATCAAAGGCAGCATGAAGGTAACTAAGGGAATGTCAGCAACATATGGCTAATTACCAGTGCTTATTCCGAATCATGTGAAATCTACGGGTATCCCTTTTGGCCAGTTTGATCTAAATGTACGGGCTTGTTGTGAGGAGTTGGGTACGGAACGTGGCTCTCTTTCGATCCCCTACCTCGGTCTTCCATTGACGGCGGGTTAAGATGTCTGCTTGGTGGCCTATAATTGAGAATATGGAGAAGATACTCTCTGCTTGGAAGGCATCTATTTATCGCTTGGCGGATGATTATTACTTGTAATGGTCATTCTCTCAACTATTCATATTTCTTCATGCAATCTCGTCTTCTTCCTATTAGTATCAAGTGCATGATGGAGATGATCATGCATAGATTCCTTTGGGGCAGAGCTGGTTAGGAGGGATCAAGGATGCATCTAGTTGACTAGGAGACTATTACTTTGTCAAAATTGAATGCCGACCTTGGAATCTCTCACTTGGAAATCATTAATAAGGCTCTGTCTACTTAAATGGTTAGTAGGATTTGGGGAAGAAGTGAATACTTATGCAACCATCTCATTCATAGTATTTATAACATAGGGGTCCATGGCAGTATGCCTCAGCATCCACAATTTCACCCTTCGACTTTTTGGAAAGGGATAAATTCAGTAATACCTCTTTTTCAAGAGCTCTTTCGTCCGGTGCTAGGTGATGGTAAATTTTTTACCTTGTAGACCGACAAGTGGTCAGGTCAGGGAATCCTCTCTTCCAAATTCTCCTACCTATTTGCTTTGATCTTAATTGTAAGAGGCAAATGTTCAAATGTTGGTCAAATGTCAATTAGTTGCCCTCGTTCTTAACGGATTTCTCTGATCAACGCCTGAAGGATTTCCTTCTTCTATTGAAATTCATCGGGCAGAATGACAGATCGACTGAGGGTTGGATCATTGGGTGTGGAAGAATAACTCATTCTCTGTCAACCATATATACAAAGATATCATCGGTCCCCCACCGCCAAGGACTGATGCTCTGATTCGTGACTACAACTTTATCTGGGAGTTAAAGCAGTCGAGTAAAATCGGTTTCTTTATGTGACTGTTACGCATAAGGTGTATTATTACAGAGGACCGTTGTGCTAGACTTTTCACAGATGTCTCTAATAGATGTCACCTTTACGAAACACATATTGAGACGGTCGAACATCTCTTCTTCCACTATGTGAAGACATCTGTTATCTGGTCAGAGCTGGACATATAATGTCTAAATCAATAGAAATGGGATCTTTTTTGGGGCTTGTTGCTCAAGGCTAAGCATCGTTCTAGAGAGGATCTTTCATGGCCTACTTAGGGGCGGAACCAATAATTTTATCAAGGAAGGCCAAGTGTATATCTATCATGTATAAGTAAAAATTGAAAAAAAATGTATTTTCAATTGATATTTTTTAAGTAGAGTTAAAACTTTTAAATGTGATTTTTAAAATTTGATAAACTTACCATTTCAATGTTACTCGATTTTTTCGATAAGGTATAGACTATGTTTTCCAGTGGTGATTTTTTAATAGTTTTAGTGAAAAATCATATTTAAAATTATTTCATTTACAAAGAGAATTAGAAATAATGAGAGAGATAAATGAACTCAAATCTCATTTTATATCAAATTATAATTATAATGTTAATATATTAAAAGTGAGTAGAAAAAAATTAATAAAGAAAGCACAGAATTATTTTATTTAAAATAGAAGAGAGAATGGGGAGAGGTAAAGTGAAAAGGGCTAATTTTTTTAATAAAAGGTGCAAAAATGAGATTCGAACCCTAGTTCATTAACTAGAGGACACAATACTTGCCATTAAGTATTTAGTGATAATATTCAAAATTTCGTTATGTATACTTAAACTTTAAGAAGGGGCCATATCAAAAATTAACAACAATATATAAGTGAAATGTAATAATTAAGGAGCCCCCCTCCCCCCTCCCCCCCCCCCAAGATATATATTAGTTCCGCCCCTGGGCCTACTACAACTATATAGGTAATTTGGTTAGTTAGAAATGATTCACTCTTTTTCTTGCAGCGTTTTTACTGCTATAATGTAGTTTTTCATTCCAAAACTCTTCTCGAGTCACGACTCTTGTAACTTTTCTTGTATCTTTATCTTGTCTTTTAATATATTTGGAGTGGACAACACAACATGTTTCCCTCTTTTTTAATTAAAAAATATAATTTCCATAATGCTTGGAAAAAAGGGAAATGTTCGATGTAAGTTCTTTGACACACTTAACAACAAGAACGTTAGAAAATAATCCATTTACCATCACCAGTGGTGTTTGCCCAAAGCAAAGAGGTTATACTCAAAAGCATTGTCCATTTAGAACCACACTAGCATTGCTTCAACCACGTACAACTAAAAGACAACAATATTTTTTATTAGAGAGAAAAACGAAACTAGTCAAAGCTGGGCAGAGAGAAATTTTGAAGTATATCTGAGAAGTACAGTATTTGCAGTTCGTGTATACTTCATAGTTATAATACAAAAACTACTAAAACAAAGTATTTTTTCACAATTAAGTAGGGTCAACTACATGTATTTTTCGCCTCCATTCATATATATCTTGAGTCAATCTCGGACTTTTGCACAAAAACTAAGATCCCTTCGTATAATCTTTTTCCAACACTTCTTGGGTCGTCTCGCCCTCTCTTAGCCGGCTCAACATCCCAACACTCACATCTCTTAACTGGTGCATCAGCTGATCTTTTTTTGCAAATGACCAAACTCGGCCATGGACAGTCCCAAGCTCGGGTAAATGAGGAGGGTTGCGTTAGGTAACCAACAACTAGCGTAAAGCAGTTGGAGTCAACTTCCTAAATAGTATTTAAAAAAACAATATTATTTAGAAAGTTGCCTCATATCAGTCGGATCTTTTCAACATCGACATCATACTTACAACACGATCTATATAGATTCAATAACTCTTATAATGTGACCATACGAGTTAAGTTTTATCCAAACCACCTTTACATCTATAAGGGCATGTTACAACTTGCTATTTTACCATTTGCGTGTTCTCAAACTTACATCTCAATGGCAGATACTTTGACGTTGATGGCTAGGTGTGCGGTTGACGTTGGTTTCAGCTCTAGCTATAAATGCAAAAGTATCTCCATCATGGTCTTTCGGTATGTAATCGATGCTATCTTCTTCAATGAAGAGTTCGTAAGGCAAATAGCACACTGTAACGCCCCGTAATTTTCGATTTTCCTGAAGTCTTAAAACCTATTCAATGTTATACTCAAAAGAAGCATCTCGTCGCAAGCTTTCCAACGAGTCCAAAAATGCGTAATTCCGAGTTCGGATGTGGGAGATATGCATGTTTTAGTGAAGAGGGGTCATGGATATTGGGGGGATTAATGGTTACGGGATTAGATAAGTTAATTACAGGTTAGGGCTATTTTTGAGATCCTAAAACTAGGGTTTTAGTCCTAACCTATATTAAGACCCCCATCCTTTATCTTCCCTCATTCCCACCTCTTTCCAAACCCTAATCCATCCCTTTCTTCGGTGCCACCACCATTATCAAAAGCTCTCGAAGCCACGTAGCTTCGCGACAAGAAGAAGACGAGGAGGGCCATCGCAAGGGAAAGGCAACCCTCTCATCGGATTTGTGATCGGACGTTCGAGCACGTGGATCAAAGACGTGCACGAGTATAGGTAATGGATCTTCGACTCTCTCCCTATTTTCTTTCGCGTACCTTGCGAATAAGGGATATTGTCGGTTTTACGAAGGACGAATGATTGACTTCAATCCTACCTTCGGAGTCGCTTTTGCTGTTGGTACATCATGTTTTTTTTCTTTGTTAGATCATCATCAAAAACTCGATTTCATGCACGAGTATGGATAAGAATCAATCTTTTTTTATATAAATCTCGATTGTTGTTGTGTTGCTGTGGATAAACATCGTAGATCACCTTACCAAAACTAATGATAACTAACTATTTTCATCTTATAGTTATCTTGCTTTTAAACCCTATAATACGATTCCACATCGGGTTTACATCAAAAGATCTGTCGTGAACTTTGCATCTTGAGGCCGTGACCACATATAGGTAAAGATATAATGACTACATAAATTTCTAAGGAGTAAATCTTGTTGACACGTATTACGTTTTTCCTTTCTAATTACATTGATTTGCAGTTTATCAAAGTTGTATCGAATTAATTATAACATGTATAAGAGTCATTATATTATTGTGTGTTGGATCATATTACGTTGATGCAGTCTGGAGATACTTGCTGTTGGTTTGAATATCACCCTTAGGATTATTTTATCCTTGACAGTCTGTTATAGCTCTATAATTTATGTTCTTTTTTTCTTTGGGTTATCTGGAAATTAAGCTCTAGTGATCTTATTTTACTCAGAGGATTATCATTTGTGCCTAAATAGAGTAATGAGCGTGGATCCATTCAGATGAGGGCCAAAATAGTGTGACCTTATATGTAACCAGTGCATCAGTTAATGTTTTGGATTGGGAAAATTCATGTCACAAGTACCCGGATAGGTGTAAAAATGGATTAATGACAATAAAAAGAGTGTTGATGCTGTGTTATTAAGTTGAACGAATCAACAGATATAACCCTTCTCAGGATTCCTGAAATATCTTTATACAATTCGATAGTAATCAGCATCATGATATTATTATTAGAAAATTTACTGGCAGTAAGATCTCCCCCATCATGATCGAATGTTATATTCATATGCATGGTTTCTTTAAGTTGAACGAATCAACAGATATAACCCTTCTCAGGATTCCTGAAATACCTTTATACAATTCGATAGTAATCAACATCATGATATTATTATTAGAAATTTTACTGGCTATAAGATCTCCCCCATCATGATCGAATGTTATATTCATATGCATGGTTTCTTTAAGTTGAACGAATCAACAGATATAAGCCTTCTCAGGATTCCGAAATACCTTTATACAATTCGATAGTAATCAGCATCATGATATTATTATTAAAAATTTTACTGGCAGTAAGATCTCCCCCATCATGATCGAATGTTATATTCATATGCATGGCTTCTCCCCCTGTGTGAATGGCTTAGAGATATAAAGGGGATATTTATATAGATGGCACAACAAGATATCTTTTTATTCCCCTCCTTTTCACCTTGCATACAATTGGTGATGTGTATATCTTGGTCAAGGATACTAACAGTACATGAGTATCAAAAGATACGCTAAATATCGTTACCGCTTAATAGGCTTTGCTGGAACAATAATATTGGTGGGGATAGGAAGATAAATACTACAAGGTGGGTGCATACCCTTGTGGTCCGGCTGAGCCAACAGTGAGTCACCCCCACTCGAGGGGCATCATAGAGTGGGGTGGTGGTAGGTACTCTGGTGGACATAAGGTGGATGCACGCGTGCATTACACCATACGAATCCGTTTTTGTTGCACTTGTTAGGGAGCGAGCAAGACTCCTCCGACAGACTCGAATGACAGTGTTGTGACTCATCGGGCATGTATGCCCCGTCTCGAGTGTCAGAGTACTACCAACTAGACTAGCTGAAGGATCGCGCTTACGCACAGGTTTTAGGTTGCACTATGAATGGAGTGTTGCAGGCTTCATTTGTAGTGCAATCTTTCTCCTTTGACGGGCGAGTCCGGAATAAGTAAATGAGAATATGGATTAAGACATGTCAAAGAATTGTTTTTGATTGCGTAAATGTAAAGAGGTGGATCATAACTGAATGTATATTATTAGATGCCTTTAAATGTTCTCTTCTCAACTTGTTCAATTACCGCATTTGCATTTCCTACCCATAATCTCTTTATTTATAATTTATTTTATCCTTACTGGGTCAATTGACTCACAAGTTACACTCTTTGGAAATCCAACAGGAAGTGTAGAGCAGGAGACGGAGGCTCACATTTTTGGTGGTGCATCTGTAGGACATTGTTGAGGTTGTGTCTTAGTGCAGTAGTTGTTTTTTTTCCTCTGCTTCATTTATTTATTATGTAATAAAAAGACTTTGAGGATTTATTGTTATCCTTATGTGGACTTTTGTTATCAATGGAGACTTAGATTTCCTTCCCTATGTTTTTTTGTATAAGTGGTATATCATGCATGTTGTGTATAACTGTTGTTGGGTAATAATGTGAATGTGTGTTGAGATGCGCTCCTGTCGAGGAGGGGCGTTTTATTTGGTATCAGAGCTCAATTACCCCATCAGTCATAGGCAACTGTATGGTAGGAGAAATACCATCGTACATTAGAGAAGTAGTCTTCTGCCTACTGTCAAAAAAAATATTGATCAAGTTTGACTAATGATATCTACTCTGGGATCTAATTGCAATTCCCGTTCTATTTCAATACTTGCAGATTATGCCGCCTTGTAGGGATCAGACTGCGCAGCAGTTGACTGCGATGATGGCGATGCTGCAGGATGTACAGCAGATGCAGCTTATGCTCGAGGAGCGTTTGTCGAGATCTGCATCCGAGGGCGGGTCTGGAATGGGTGGGGGGATGGCGATCCACCACCACCACCACCTCCTCCTCCTCCTCCTCCGTCGCCACCACCACCGCGACAAGAGGACATATTTTCAAAATATCGCAAGGAGAAAGTTCCAGAGTTTCTGGGCAATACAAGCCCAGATGTGGCAGAGAGATGGCTGAAGCGTGTGGAAAAGGTATTTCGCACCATACATGTACCGGATGAGGAGAAGGTTACCCTTGCCACTTACTCCTTAGCAGGCTATGCTGAGGAATGGTGGAGTTCTATGGAGCCGCAGATTGCAATGCCAATTACTTGGGAGAAATTTACTGAGGCATTCCGGGAGCATTTCTATCCGGAATACTGGCTAGAGCAGCGCCGCGTGGAGTTCACACTACTTGAGCAAGGAAACAAGACTGTGTCTGCTTATCTAAACAGGTTCACGGAGTTGCTGAAGTATGCTGCTAGCACTGTGCCGACTGAGGCTGACAAAGCATTCAAGTTCTTTCGAGGTCTCCGTAAGGAAATTCGCGAGAGACTAGTACCCCTTAGATTGGTTACTATGAAGGAAGTGGTTGATACTGCATCACGAGTGGAGGAGGACTTGCGTGAAGGCAGGTCAGTACAAACCACGCAAGGAGGATCGAGCTATTATGGGAAGACTGCCCGTAGTGATCGTTCGACAGCACGAAGAGAAGGACAACTCAATGCCATCACCGATGGGCAAGCACATGCTTCGGGATCAGTGGTACGTGGTATGATTTCAGTAGGCGACTTTACAGCTCATGCACTTTTTGACTCGGGTGCATCTCATTCCTTCGTATCATGGAGTTTTGCGGATACCCTAGGCCGAGAGCCTACCATAGTTTCAAACCCTTATCTTATTAAGGGACCTGGGGGTCAGGTGTTTGTTGTCCATCGGGTATTTCCCGATTGCCCAATTTATATTGGAGGTTATATGCTGGAGGCGTACTTGCTGCTCATTTAGATGGAGGATTTTGGTGTTATTCTCGGCATGGACTGGTTTGAGAATCACCACGCATGTTTAGACTGTTTTCAAAAACAGATTATTTTCAGGATTTCTGAGCTACAAGAATTCGTATTTGATGGAAGCACCTCGTCGAGAGGGGTAACCTATATATCAGTATTGCAAGTTCATCGTTTGTTATCTCAAGGATGCGAAGGATTTATTGCTCACGTCATTGGGAATCAAACTCCCATGGAAGGATTAGAAACGATTGAAATAATAAGGAACTTTTCAGATGTATTTCCTGTAGATCTTCCTGGGCTTCCTCCACCTCGTGAGGTGGAGTTTGAGATTTCTATCATTCCAGGAACCCAACCAGTATCCATGACACCATACAGGATGGCACTAGCTGAGCTGAAGGAACTCAAGGTGCAGTTACAAGAACTGCTGGAGAAGGGTTTCATACGTCCTAGTACATCTCCATGGGGAGCGCCTGTCCTTTTTGTTAAGAAGAAGGATGGATCTATGCGCATGTGTATAGATTATCGACAGTTGAATAAAGTAACAATCAAGAATCGTTACCCTTTGCCGCGTATTGACGATCTCTTTGATCAGCTACAAGGGTCGTCCATCTTCTCTAAGATTGATCTACGGTCTGGTTATCACCAGTTACGTATTCGAGATGTGGATATACCTAAGTCTGCATTCAGAACCAGATATGGTCACTACGAGTTCTTGGTGATGCCCTTTGGCTTAACAAATGCCCCAGCAGCATTCATGGACATGATGAATCGGGTTTTTCAGCCCTTCCTCGACAATTTTGTTGTGGTTTTCATTGATGATGTCCTTATCTACTCTCGAGATGAGACGGAACATCGCACTCACTTACAGACAGTGCTGGAGACCTTACGGAGGCACAAGCTATATGAAAAGTTTAGTAAGTGTGAGTTTTGGCTTCAAGAAGTATCATTCTTAGGCCATGTTATCTCAGGTGCAGGACTGTCTGTGGATCCTGCAAAAATCGAAGCAGTCCTTAGTTGGGAACGACCGAAGAACGTGTCTGAGATCCGAAGCTTTCTTGGTTTAGCCGTTTATTACAGACGGTTTGTGAAGGGATTTTCTCAGATTGCCCTTCCCCTCACCCAGCTGACCAAGAAGGAGATGCCATATGCTTGGTCAGAAGAGTGTGAGAATAGCTTCCAGACACTAAAGGAAAGGCTCAATACAACTCCCATCTTGACAATTCCGTCGGGTCCAGACGGATTCACAGTTTACACTGATGCATCAAAGGAGGGTCTGGGTGCGGTTTTGATGCAACATGGTAAGGTTGTTGCATATGGATCTAGACAGTTGAAGCCACATGAGAAAAATTACCCAACTCATGATATGGAACTGGCAACAGTTATCTTTGCACTTAAAATGTGGAGACATTATCTTTATGGTGTTGCTTTCGAAATCTTCACAGATCACAAAGAGTCTCAAGCATCTTTTTGATCAGAAGGAGCTCAATATGAGGCAAAGGAGATGGCTGGAGCTGTTAAAGGATTACGAGTGCACCATCTCTTACCATCCTGGTAAGGCGAATGTGGTTGCTGATGCCCTTAGTCGTAGGTCTCATTCAAGTGAATCTAGTCCTCAGCTTAAAGCATGGGATCTTCTTGCAGCTTTCAGTGATTGGCATCCATTTCAGAGTAGTCGAGAGACTGTCATAGTTCCATCCCCTTCTCGTCCAGAGTTAGTTGAGCGAATCATCCAACGGCAACATGAAGACCTGAGTATGCAGAGACTCAAGGAGAAGGCTATCGCAGGAACCTTAGTTGGCTTTTCTTATCAAGATGGTGTGCTACGAAATGGGAACCGGTTGTGTGTTCCAGCAGATGTACAATTGAGGGAAGAGATCATGTGTGAGGCACATAGTTCACGTTTGTCGATACATCCTGGTGGCACAAAGATGTATAAGGATTTGAAAAAGAATTTTTGGTGGAAGCAATTGAGAAGGGATGTGGCCAAGTTTGTGGCAAAATGCCTAACGTGTCAGCAAATTAAGGCTGAGCATAAGAGGCCACCTGGACTTTTGCAATCCCTTCCTATTCCTGAGTGGAAGTGGGAGGGTATATCTATGGATTTTGTGACGGGTCTTCCTAAGACCACTAGTAGTCATGATGCCATCTGGGTCGTGGTTGATAGACTTACTAAGTCAGTACATTTCATACCTGTGAGTATGGCGTGCACTCCCTTACAGCTTGCAGTGGTCTTTATTAAGGAGATTGTCAGACTTCATGGGCTGCCGAAGCAGATTGTATCTGATCGTGATCCAAGGTTCACCTCTCACTACTGGAGGAAATTCATGAGTTCTTTAGAAGTACAACTATGCCTCAGTTCTGCTTACCATCCACAGACCGACGGACAATCCAAGAGGACGATTCAGACACTGCAGGATCTTCTTCGAGCATGTATGCTGGAGTGGAAAGGGTCGTGGAAGGACCATTTGTCGTTAGCAGAGTTTACGTATAATAACAGTTACCATGCCAGCATAGGCATGGCCCCTTTTGAAGCATTGTATGGAAGACGATGTTCTACACCTCTGAGTTGGCAGGAGATTGGTCATAACCTTTTACATAAGGTAGAGTACTTGGAAGAGACTGCTGAGGCAATCAAGATAGCTCGAAAGAAATTGCTTACTGCACAGAGTAGGCAAAAGAGCTATAGCGATAGACGACGCACTGATCTTAGCTTTGAAGTTGAAGATTTTGTCTTCTTGAGAGTTTCTCCCATGAAGGGAGTTCAGCGATTTGGAGTGAAGGGAAAGTTAGCACCCCCGTTTGTCGGACCGTTCGAGATTCTCGACAAGATTGGTAAAGTTGCGTACAGGATTGCTCTTCCTCCTCACCTTGTTGGTCTGCATGATGTTTTTCATATCTCCAACTTGAGAAAATATGTGCATGATCCATCACATGTGATTAATTATGATGATCTTCATGTGGATACTGACCTGAGTTATCCGGAGGAACCAGTTCGGATCATCGATCGTTCAGTGAAGAAGTTGAGGCACAAGGAGATACCTTTGGTGAAGATCCTTTGGCAACGACACAACTCTGAGGAGGCCCCCTGGGAACCAGAGGAGGATATGCGACGTGACTACCCATACCTTTTTGAAGGTAATCTCTGAGCTACTTTCATCTTTTTTAAGGTTGTTATCTTTTACTCGTTAGGATCCAATCTTTTAAGGTTGTTATGCTTACACCTTTTGCATCCTAAGTCTCGGGGACGAGACTGTTTTTAAGGTTGTTATGATGTAACGCCCCGCAATTTTCGATTTTCCTGAAGTCTTAAAACCTATTCAATGTTATACTCAAAAGAAGCGTCTCGTCGCAAGCTTTCCAACGAGTCCAAAAATGCGTAATTCCGAGTTCGGATGTGGGAGATATGCCTGTTTTAGTGAAGAGGGGTCATGGATATTGGGGGGGATTAATGGTTACGGGATTAGATAAGTTAATTACGGGTTAGGGCTATTTTTGGGATCCTAAAACTAGGATTTTAGTCCTAACCTATATTAAGACCCTCATCCTTCATCTCCCCTCATTCCCACCTCTTTCCAAACCCTAATCCATCCCTTTCTTCGGTGCCACCACCATTATCAAAAGCTCTCAAAGCCACGTAGCTTCGCGACAAGAAGAAGACGAGGAGGGCCATCGCAAGGGAAAGGCAACCCTCTCATCGGATTTGTGATCGGACATTCGAGCACGTGGATCAAAGACGTGCACGAGTATAGGTAATGGATCTTCGACTCTCTCCCTATTTTCTTTCGCGTACCTTGCGAATAAGGGATATTGTCGGTTTTACGAAGGACGAATGATTGACTTCAATCCTACCTTCGGAGTTGCTTTTGCTGTTGGTACATCATGTTTTTTTTCTTTGTTAGATCATCATCAAAAACTCGATTTCATGCACGAGTATGGATAAGAATCAATCTTTTTTTATATAAATCTCGATTGTTGTTGTGTTGTTGTGGATAAACATCGTAGATCACCTTACCAAAACTAATGATAACTAACTATTTTCATCTTATAGTTATCTTGCTTTTAAACCCTATAATACGATCCACATCGGGTTTACATCAAAAGATCTGTCGTGAACTTTGCATCTTGAGGCCGTGACCACATATAGGTAAAGATATAATGACTACATAAATTTCTAAGAAGTAAATCTTGTTGACACGTATTACGTTTTTCCTTTCTAATTACATGGATTTGCAGTTTATCAAAGTTGTATCGAATTAATTATAACATGTATAAGAGTCATTATATTATTGTGTGTTGGATCATATTACGTTGATGCAGTCTGGAGATACTTGCTGTTGGTTTGAATATCACCCTTAGGATTATTTTATCCTTGACAGTCTGTTATAGCTCTATAATTTATGTTCTTTTTTTTCTTTGGGTTATCTGGAAATTAAGCTCTAGTGATCTTATTTTACTCAGAGGATTATCATTTGTGCCTAAATAGAGTAATGAGCGTGGATCCATTTAGATGAGGGCCAAAATAGTGTGACCTTATATGTAACCAGTGCATCAGTTAATGTTTTGGATTGGGAAAATTCATAAGTCACAAGTACCCGGATAGGTGTAAAAATGGATTAATGACAATAAAAAGAGTGTTGATGCTGTGTTATTAAGTTGAACGAATCAACAGATATAACCCTTCTCAGAATTCCTGAAATACCTTTATACAATTCGATAGTAATCAGCATCATGATATTATTATTAGAAATACTGGCAGTAAGATCTCCCCCATCATGATCGAATGTTATATTTATATGCATGGTTTCTTTAAGTTGAACGAATCAACAGATTTAACCCTTCTCAGGATTCCTGAAATACCTTTATACAATTCGATAGCAATCAGCATCATGATATTATTATTAGAATTTTACTGGCAGTAAGATCTCCCCCATTATGATCGAATGTTATATTCATATGCATGGCTTCTCCCCCTGTGTGAATGGCTTAGAGATATAAAGGGGATATTTATATAGATGGCACAACAGGATATCTTTTTATTACCCTCCTTTTCACCTTGCATACAATTGGTGATGTGTATATCTTGGTCAAGGATACTAAAGTACATGAGTATCAAAAGATACGCTAAATATCGTTACCGCTTAATAGGCTTTGCTGGAACAATAATATTGGTGGGGATAGGAAGATAAATACTACAAGGTGGGTGTACACCCTTGTGGTCCGGCTGAGCCAACAATGAGTCACCTCCACTCGAGGGGCATCATAGAGTGGGGTGATGGTAGGTACTCTGGTGGAATTAAGGTGGATGCACGCGTGCATTACACCATACGGATCCGTTTTTGTTGCACTTGTTAGGGAGCGAGCAAGACTCCTCCGACAGACTCGAATGACAGTGTTGTGACTCATCGGGCGTGTATGCCCCGTCTCGAGTGTCAGAGTACTACCAACTAGACTAGCTGAAGGATCGCGCTTACGCACAGGTTTTAGGTTGCACTATGAATGGAGTGTTGCAGGCTTCATTTGTAGTGCAATCTTTCTCCTTTGACGGGCGAGTCCGGAATAAGTAAATGAGAATATGGATTAAGACATGTCAAAGAATTATTTTTGATTGCGTAACTGTAAAGAGGTAGATCATAACTGAATGTATATTATTAGATGCCTTTAAATGTTCTCTTCTCAACTTGTTCAATTACCGCATTTGCATTTCCTACCCATAATCTCTTTATTTATAATTTATTTTATCCTTACGGGGTCAATTGACTCACAAGTTACACTCTTTGGAAATCCAACATGAAGTGTAGAGCAGGAGACAGAGGCTCACATTTTTGGTGGTGCATCTGTAGGACATTGTTGAGGTTGTGTCTTAGTGCAGTAGTTGTTTTTTTTCCTCTGCTTCATTTATTTATTATGTAATAAAAAGACTCTAAGGATTTATTGTTATCCTTATGTGGACTTTTATTTTCAATGGAGACTTAGATTTCCTTCCCTATGTTTTTTTGTATAAGTGGTATATCATGCAGGTTGTCTATAACTGTTGTTGGGTAATAATGTGAATGTGTGTTGAGATGCACTCCTGTCGAGGAGGGGCGTTTTAACACGGTTATGCTTGACCTTTTTTGCGAGATCGCCGGTCTCAAGTTCAACAGAAACTACTCGACATTTGTTCTATTTGGTCTTCATCAAGGTTGCAGAAGTCGGTTAGTCGGTACTTGATCGACCATGTTATTTTCCTTTCAGAGTTATACAATTTGAGTTATGAGTACGAATGATATTTCTTTTTTCTTACAGAAAAAATAAAAAACTAAAATAATAGTTGAATTTATGATTTTATGGATTCATTTGCCATTATTAATTAAATTATTATTATTAACTCAATTCTGGAAATTATATTCTATTCCATTATGGAAATTTGTATTTTTAATAATTAATAATAAAAAAATAATAATAAATAAGCAACTAATCGGATATAGTTGAGCTTTAGTCTGTTTTGATTCTTTATTATTTGAAATATATATAGGAAATTTTTGCACATATATTCTTATGTATTTATATTGATTTGTACATTTTCTACACTATCATAATGAAATAAAAAAGTAATTGAATTTAAATAAGATAATAAGCATATTGGAATAAATATGCTTTCAGAAAAAAAAACAAAAATAAAAAATACATGATCTCCATGCAAAAATTAGCCGACTGGTTAATCCCGAGTAACAGATTGACCAACTGATCAAGAGTCGGTCGGTCATCCTATCGACTTGACTAGTCGTACCGACTAATCAACCTAGTCGACCGACTTTTGCAACTACGGTCTTTGCATGAGGAGATTGATTGTTGTAAAGACCTCATATCGCCACGCACAAGACTTCTACATTGTTACCTGGGAAGATGCGATCGTAAAATGGAGAAAAAAGAGAAGAGAGTATATGCACGATGAGCTTCACAGGTTAAGGGAAGAAAGGAGATGAGGGGTGGATTCAAACATGAAAAATAAATATAAGGAGGAAAACTCCAAAATCAACAAGTCATAAATTTGAGAACTCAGCCTCATTAAAAAAATAGCCTACTGCCCCATATAAAGAAGAAATGGCATTAAAAAAGAAAGGAAATAAAATAAAATCCCAACAATCCCTAATTGACTCCTCAAATTACTCTCAATTAACTACATAAATAGGAAGCTCTAAAATTTTGAGATCATAAATGGTCCCAAATTACTTAAATCAAAATAAAAATTAATGATCAACTCAAATAGATGAGAAAAATCCTAATTGATTTAAATCTTCAATTCGTGCTTGCATCATGGATTACCCATGAAATGTGGCACACTTTAAATAAATCTGATTAAACTTCTATTGTAGATAGAGTTGTCATAAAATCCTCAAGTTCGATATTTACTCAGGTTCGATTCATTAAAAGTTTGATTCAGATTCGGTGCGGAAATAAATAAACCGAACTTGAACACAAGTTTAGGATCGATCAAAGAACGAACCAAACTTAAAAATCATAAGTTCGCCGAGGTTCGATTCGTTAAAGGCTCGATAAACACACACTCACACACACATATATACATATTTACATATCCTTATCAGCAGAAGTGGACCTTATTTTGAGATAAGTGGATTTTGTCTCAAGATAAATGAACTTTATCTAGAGACAACTGGATATTTACGGGATAAGTAGGTTTTATCTCGATATAAACTATCTCAAAATAAATAGTCACATCGTGGTTAGAACATCCATCATCTATGTGTCTACTACGTTTCCCTTTTTTATCATCAAATCAACACAAGTAGAATTGTGCTCATAAATTTTGTCCTTTCCATCATCCTATATTTTTCGTAGCGACATGTCTCCTTCAGGTAGAGATTGAAAATTTCCTAAAGGCGTTGACGACCGCTTCTTTTGGTCAGGACAATGCAGGCGGTAGGTGATTGATCTCTCTTGTAGATTGGGAGACTGTGGCGCTGCCTAAGATAAAGGTAGTTTAGTTTTCAGGAGACTTAAGGAGATGTGTTGCTCGCAAAGTGGGTGACGAGAATAAAGGGAGAAGATGAATGCTTATTTGTCGCATGCTAAGAAATATCTATGGGGTTTGCTCAAGTTTTGATGTTGTTACTTGAGATATTAGGTCACTCTTCATTCTCTTGAGAGATATATGCTATATCATTCTTGATACAAGTCTGTTCTTCTGATTGTTGTTGGGTGATAGCTGAAGAAGCTTCAGTTTTTGGAAAGACAAATGATCACGGGAGGAAGGATTTGGTCTCCTACCTTCACTATGAGTTTCTCGAAAAAACATTTATAGGAGTTCGTACACATTCTAAGCTTCCTTTTTTTATGCGGAGGGTCCGACATCATGCCTTGACTATTAGATTTAGGGTGCTAGAATTTTTTTTCAATAAAAAGGACCTACCTGACCTTCACATCTAGCAGGTTGTCGGATCTCAATAACTTGTGTAAGGACTAAAAAATTCTGAGTTCCATAGTCTCACTGCATGTCAAGATCTTCCTCACAATATACTCGAACAAGTCGAAGCTATGATTCAGGTACAATACTACTAGTAAGTAGCATATTTTGATGTTAACGAAATTTTCGAGTGTGTCCCGCCTTGGGAACACGCCCTTTCTTAAAAAAAGGCATGCCATTCTTTGATCCTCTTTCGATGAGGATTTAGAATATCAATATCGATCTTATATCGACAAGTCCAAAAGGGTAATATTTGGACATGTGTAGATAAAAAACATTTTTGCACAAGTAATTATACGACCATTTTCTCATACATTAATATTCTCATAGTTCTTGAATCAATAAATAAGATAGAAAAGCACTCTTATGAGACACGAGGGGGGTGTATTTAAGACTTTCGTTAGCACATATACATGTTCATAGTATGATGCATGTCAGAATTAAAGTAAAAAACTAACACATATACATGTTCATAGTATGATGCATATCATAATTTAAGTAAAAAACTAACTAATTATAGAATATTGAGTGTACTATAATGGACAATATCAAAAATTGTAAAGAAAGCAGGATTGCATTAAAATGAAGAAGAGACTAATATCTTACCCACCATCATCAGTTCAGTACCAAATGGAGTTCTTTACTAGTTCTATATAGCCTCTCCTTTATTGTTTTCTCTCATCATGTCCTTCGACGCCTCCGTGAACTCAAAGTAATTCTCCCATGTTATATATGAATGCCTAGTCTTGTATCCATCACCTATTGTATGTACTCAAATACTTACATATGTAAGGAAAAGTATATGAGGGTGAAGAACGATTGTAGTACTCGAACCGGTATCATGGGTGACAACAAGAATGTGAAGAATCCGCTTCATGAACCTCGTAATGATGATGGAGTAGGGGAAGATCTCTGTGGAGATGGGGTACTTATTTAGGCACCATTGCAAAGTAACAATTAAAAGCTCTATATCTACCAAACAAAATCGTCTGAAATCTTCAGGAAATAGCAGCAACATATTGTTAACTACCTTAATGGATTTTATTACTAATGATCATGAAAACCAGCGCACACGTGACAAGAATGCGAGGGATCAGCTTCGGAATCTTGTATTGAGGATGAAAGAGCACAGGACGATCTCTGTGGAAAGATTGCATAGCTACCAAACCAGTATGAAATAGATATGACCATATTATAGGTTACCTTGATGAGTTTGATCACTAGTTAACCACATATATTAAGTAAATATATTAGGATCATGGCTTCAAAATATTTAGTTAGAGTAATGGAACCCTATTATGTAAAAAATTAATAACCTATTGGCTATCAACTAATAATTTGCAGCAACGGCAAGTTGATTAGCCATAAATGTAAAATAAATCACAAACTTAAGAATTGGATTTAATACATAATGTCTGAATTTTAGGACACAGAACATATTCAAGCTAAAGAACACATTTATGAGTTATGTTATAGGGAAATAGAAGATCATCAAGAGATTATTAATTGTAAATCCAAAACAATGATTGTAAAAGCTGAAAAAACCTATTAACACATCAAACATACTTGAAAAGCCCATGAGCTACAGAAAGAACAAGTTCGGTGAAGCAAATCCTAAGAGTCCATGTTCTATATTACTAGGCACCCACCACAACCACCTTTGCCTCGCTTACCACGTCACTACTGATACATGGTGAGCAACGCCCGTCATACCTCCCCTACCCCCACCCCCACCCCCCAAATGCCCGTCCCGCATCCACCATGACTTCTCACCAAGATCTCCCTCGTTTGGAAGCTCGTGCTCCCTCACCCCATGCCCCAACAATCCCCATTCATCGAAAACTCAACCCACAACCACAACCCTCCAACACATGCCATGCATTGCCCCTTTGCCAATCCATTGAAAATCCTAAAAAATGACATGTGAAAGCTCAAAACTCTTAAGAAATCGCCTTAAATTTCGAAAAGCTCATGAATGAGCAATGGAAGAACAAGTTGGGCAAACTCCAAGCATGTCAACTTCAATAATCAATTTTCTCTAGGTACCCACCACAACCACATGCATCTCACGCAGTGACGCAACACAGGTCCCATGTGATCACAAGGTAAACAACCTCCCTTGTAATCTCCTCGATACCCTAGACACAGAACCATGACTCGCCATCATGATCTCCCGCATTGTACAACCATCACACCCAAAACAACCACCCATTAGCATTTGAGTAGATTTACAAATTCAAAATTAGCATTTTTACATGTAACAATTAAATGTGACATGGA